>JANIJG010023796.1:215089-250602 GCA_024611175.1 Megaceryle torquata | reverse complement strand
GACAAGAGCCTGTGAGTGCAATACCTCCTGTAGCTGGAGTAGGAATGCTTCATCAATAGCCTCCCCTTGATCAGGAGACCTATAGTAGACTCTGACCACAAGGTTCTCCTTGTTGCCTTGGGCCCTAATTCCTACCCATAGGCTTTCAACTTGCTCGTGGCTATTCTTTAGGGAAATCTCACAATCAATCCATTTCTTTACATAGTTGGCAACACCTCCATGCCTCTTTTCCCTTCTGTCCCTTCTGAACAGCTTGTAGTCATTGATAGCCACACTCCAGCTGTAGTATTCGTCCCACCAGGTTTCAATAATGGCCACTATGTCATAGCCTTCCAGCAACACAATAGCTTCCAGTTCTTCCTGTTTGTTGCCCATGCTATGTGCATTCATGCTGTTCACTTCATCTGGGCAGTCGGCCATATTCCCTTTCCAGAGAAACACTCATTAATTCCCTTAAGGTGTTTCCCTGATGTTTTCCTGTTGGCTGTTAGTATCCCAGGAACCCCTGCCTCATCTCCCTGAGATTTTGTCTGTGCTGCTGTGTCCCCAGCTTGCTGCAGAGTAATGGACTGAAGTTCCTTAGTAGCCCCCCTTCCCTTCAATCTTGATGTGTCATCCCTCCTCTTGTGAAAGGAAGGCCTGATGGTATCATTATCCCCTTCCTCCTTCTCATCTGCTTGATCATTCCCTTGTTCTACTGTGGGTCCAAGCTCATTGATAGCTCTTGCATTTTCCCCTTCACATGGCTCATTGTCTCCTACTTCCTCTGAAATAGCAGTGGAGCTGGTACCCTGCCCCACAAATGTTCCAGGCTTATTTCCAGAGAGCCTGTTTTTTCCCTTTTCCCCCTTCAAATCTTGTTCAAAGATAGGTCAATGAGCCCAGACAGTTCTTGTGATAAAAAACTTCTCCCCCTTTGAGAAAGACGCACCCCATCTGTTGCCAGCAGGCCTGGCCTCATATAAATTGACCCCTGGTCAAAAAACCAAAGTTCTGCTGGTAGCACCAAGTATGAAGCCAGGAATTGATCTGGATAGTCCTCTTCAGTCTTTCTGGGTAGGTACCTGAAACTGTGGGGATAGAGGAGAACACCACCTGTGCTCCCACTCTTTTAACCAGTTGTCCCAAGGCCATGAAGTGTCTTTTGACAGCCCTCAGTTTTCTTCTTTCAAGGTTGTCGCTGCCTGTCTGGAAGGTCAGTAATGGATAATAATCTCTAGGATGTATCAGGGTAGGAAACTTCCTTACCTGTGTTAACCTTCCTTAACCTGTGTTATTATATTCCATATTAAAATCTATTTCAGACTGATCTGAATATACTTTGAATTAAAATTTTTCCAGGAAAGTGCTACTAAGTAATAATGATGATAACTGAAAAAGCTGAGGCATATAGAGGTTTAGGAAAGTGATGTCTAAAGACACTGCTTTGGTCATGTCATCCACATTGCTCCTCTGCTTAATCTTAAAATGAAAAAGAATATAATCTTTTCACACAGTGAATGAAAGTCTTTACTGTAGCCACACGCAGGAGCACAGGCATGTACTTTTATAATAGCCCACTGGTAATCACTCCCATAACACTGTTTTCTACCTGCCAATGTTGTCGTCTGACACATAGAAACATAGAATGTTAGGGGTTGCAAGGGACCTCTAGAGATCATCGAGTCCAACCCCCTTGCCAGAGAAGGAACACCTAGGGCAGGCCACACAGGAATGCATCCAGACAGGTTTTGAAAATCTCCAGAGAAGGACACTTCACAACCTCTCTGGGCAGCCTGTTCCAGTGCTCTGTTACCCTCACAGTAAAGAAGTTTCTTCTCATCTTGAGGTGGAACCCTCTATGCTCAAGTTTATACCCATTATTCCTCATCTTATTACTGTCCTGTCCTATTATTACATGTTTCTACTTTCCCTTGGAGACTGTCTTGGGAAAAGTGTCAGATATCAATAAAGGTATATGGTATGCCCTTGCAGAGTTCTCAAAATTGGGTCAGCATAATGACAGAGACTACCTATCAAACAAAGAGAAATTTTTATTTTCTTTTTAAGATTTGTCCTCTCCAGGCTTTTCCTACAGCTACATAAAAAGTTGTGGCTATGAGGTCTATGTAGGAGTGTTGCTCTTCAAGCTTATAGGCTCCAAAATCAGCATTAATCAATCTGAGAATGAACTGGGTTTGGACTCTGAATTACTATATATAGTTACTGTATCTGTGTATGAATAATCTCTTCTCAAACCACAAATATTATTGTACTATTCATGTACTATTCATATCTTTGTGGGGAACTGCTGGCACCATCAGTTTAGACAAATTGCCTGTGACTGATTATAATGAGTATTGTATATTCATAGCATATGTGATCATCAGATCACTCTATAGTGGTACATAGAGTAAGGCCCCGTTATTCCCTTTGTATTATTCCTGAACTACTGCAACTGTGCAGGTCTTTTACACAAATAATGGAAACTATTCCAGTTTTGCTGTTCAGTGAACAAAGGGATATGGGGCCCCCAATGACACTTTTGTGAAACTCAGCAGGTTTCACATAACTATTCAAAAAAACCATTATGCTACATTCATCCAGCTCTGCTCCCAGATGGATGTTATGTTTGCAGTGCGATCGCAGAGCTGTCATCTGCACCAGTTGTTCTTCCACATGCAAACCTCATTTCTGGTTACAGTTCTGTTTGCAGTTCTGTCTTGCATCAAGGCATCTTTTGCATGCGCTGCAATTACTGATAAGAAAAGTAGGAAGAATTACAAACACAAGAAACAGTGGAGAGGCAGGTAATCCAGGTCAGTTTTTGGTATTGCACCAATCTTTGGTGAGAGACAATTTTGTCCTCAGGGAAACTCTGTTAGGCCCTATGCACACAGTATATTTTCTACTTCTGTAGGAAATCTCTAAACTAGTTTGGAAATCAAACTTAGAAGTCATAACCAGAGAATACCTGGTTTAGCTTGATAAATAAAACTTTTTGCCTTTTTTTTTTTTTTTTTTTTTTTGTGTTGCAATTTCTGTCATACATAAAATGAATCTTGCAAGATTTTTTTCTACTCATTAACTGATGATGAAAATATGGACCCTATTTAAGTCATTCCTTATGTCATCCTTAGACCTCATCAGTGGATATGCCAGTTAGATATCCGTTCAAAAATGCTTTTAAAATAATCTACAATATCATTCAGCCACCACAAGTATTTTTATCTTTTCAAAAACAAGGTAGCAATCATATCTGAAATACAAATAACCGATCTGGGAGCAAACTGTAATTATAATGTGTAATTTACCATAATGCTAACAGATAGATGACAATCTTCCAGAGATCATTTGGGAGTACATACAAATGCTAAAATCCACCTACAGTGTAGAGTCAGCAGGCTATAGAAGTAATTTTCAAGAACTCAAGTCAGTTTTATAAGTCTAATAATTACATAAACTACCATTATACTTTTGCTTCTTTTTAGCAGATATTTTGAGAGCAATCATCAGTGCTGATGATTGAAAGAAGAGCAACAATTTGAAATTCAGAAATAATGATAGGAAATGTCAAGAAAAATATCACGGTCACTGCACTAACCCATAACATACCTTTGTGTTTTTGGGGCTTGCTTGCAATTCTGGTTCCTACCTCAAAAAGAATGTAATAGAATTACAAAGGTGTAAAAAAAGAGTGACAAAGATCACCAAAGTTATGTAATACTCTTTACACAGGGAATTATTTAAAAGATATCTGCATTTCAAAATGAAAAAATATGAGTAGTAGGTATTTCTGCAGTCCTTGGTGGCATGAGGCGGGTAAGAGATAACAGGCAATGTCTTCTCACCCTCTGTCATCAACACACTGGCATAATCTGATTCTAAATAAAAAATAATAATAATAATAAAAAAAAAGTAGATGTTTCTTTCACAGGGTAAATTGAAGTTCCTTGACTCAGAATATCAAGGGTATGGAGAGTCTGCATTGTTTCTAAAATGACCACATAAATATATTATAACCAAAACAAATAAAACCCAGGCTGTTAAACACAAAGATCTCCTTCTGGGCCCTAAACTAAAATTTGTCTTGTTCTGATACTCTTCTTCAGTCATCTGCTATTCACTGCTGTGAAAGAGGTCAAAGACAATTTATGTCTCAGCCACCATGCTGTTCTTTGTCATCCTCACACAGGAGCTGTCTACCCCAGAATGCTCCTTGATCCTGCTCTGCACAGATGTGTTGACCTTTTCCTTACTAAATCATAGAAAGATCGAACTTAGTCTTAATTCCTCTGTTAGCAAGCAACAACTTTTACTTCCAATAAGGCTCTGCAGATATGTGACAGATTCACTGAAATATCTGTTGAGAAATGCACAGAGTATAGCATAATTTCTTAACAATTTGAAGGTTTTATTCATCCCATGTCTGAGAATAGGCTTGGATGTATGTGATGTAGTTGTGATATGACAGTTTGAGTTGATCCTTATTGTGCAGGTAGATATATGTAAAACCAAAACCTTGGTCAAGAGACCTACACCAACTTTTTCTGATTTCATCAAAATGACATAGTTTTGGGGTTTGGCTTTAAAACAAAAGGAAAACATGTAGATACAATATTTTGTATTCTTTTTCTCGGGTTTCTGGATTTGATCTAAGATTGGCTCAAGTTCTTAAGCCTTTCTCCACAGTTCTCCTGCAAAAAGCCTTTAGAAATATATACATGAATTAGAGATTCTCACATAGTTGTAAGGTTGTAAGTTGTTAGTGTTATGAATGAATAAAAGGACTTGAACTTTGATTATATGAATTGAGAAGCTTTAAAATAAAAGGTTTTCCTGAAATGTGAGACTTTATTTTACACTTACACCTAGTGCCGATCTGTAGAAAATATACAGCATATCAGAAACATTCAGACCACATGACATGACATGACACTGCTAATTTGTTGTGACAGGCTGCTTTTTTGTATTTTTTTTTGTTATTATTTTATTTATTTATTTGATTGTTTGTTTTTGAGAACAGCAATAATTTTAAACATTTTAAGATAGTAGAAAATGAGTCTTTGGACAGGGACAAAATTAGGGGATATCTTTAGAACAGCTGTTATGTATCATCTGTATACACATTCCACAGAATCCATTATAAAACCATGTAAGAAAAATTCACATTTTAAAACGAGCAGTTGCTGAGAATTCTAAGGAAAATTGGACTCAAATTTAAAGTCACAGTGAGAGCTGGTCCTCTAAATGCCTTTGATGGTGTGACACTAAATCCTTCTATATCACTTGGCACACAGCATTTAAGAGGAAATTACTATTATTTCTTTTTGCACAAGGGATATTCCCTTAAGATTATTTTATCTGCTTGGTTAAAAGCTAACTTTCATTTAGGAAAACTAACATTGGCTGAAACTTTATACATTGAAATAAAATTTTACCTCTGTCCTTGATATAAGGTCTGCAAATTAATTCTTGGCAGAGTGGTGTCTTCCCAAGTTTATCTGCAAAGTGAGGGTTTCTGCCATGGTAGATGCTTTTTGTTGCATCTCTGCCAGGGCATAAGTGTAAAGTGGAACAATGACAAGTAAATTTGACTTGACTAGAAATTCTGATTTGCAAAAATTTAATTGAAGTGTTTCCTTGAATGTTCTTGTCTCTCCATAAACTATTTTTGTTTTGGTTTTTTTTTGTCTGTTGTTTTTTTTTTGTTTGGTTTTTTTTTTAGTTTTTGTGGGGGTTTTGGTTTGGTTTGGTTTCATTTTTTGTTGGTTGGTTGCTTTGGGGGTTTTTTGTTGGGTTTTTTTTCAGTTTGTTGGGTTTGGGTTTTTTGTTTTGTTTTTGTTTTTTTTTAAGAATCATCTGCCTTTTGTTTTGCCTCAGTTTGTATCACTGTGAAAACAGTGACATGAGATTCTTCACTAGGAATTTCCAGGTCACTGGTCCTCTTCCGTGGAGATACTGTGTGCCTACTTGAGGGTTGCCTGCCAATGTCAAATAGATAGACTCATAAAGGGGCTTTGGTGTTCAGTTTTATCCTGAACTAAATAGTAATTTATTATAACCTAAGCAAACACAAATATGGCAACCACTGGTAGAGCTGTATCTTGCCTAATATGTTAATGTAAGCATGGTTCCTGCTTACAGTAATGTATTAGCTGCTTGCTAGGAAAGGCAGGACAGAGACCTTTTTCAAAGCAGATATTTAAGACCAGCTGCCACTTCCTATAAAACAGTGTCCAGTTCATTTAATGAGATCTATCAGAGTGCCTTTATGTAAGTCACAAATTGCTAAATCTAGAAGCAAGTGGTTTTTTTTGTTTTTCATGATGAGTGCTGCATGATGAGCTTGGGGACAGAAAGTCCTAAAGAAGAATATCTGAGCACTGAAAGAGGGTTGTTCACAGTACAGTCTTGATTAATTATTTTATTCTTCCCAAAGTCTTTTCTTTGGCAGCATTCTGTAAGCATTATCTAGGATTTTAATCATTCTTGTGTTCATGCTGTCATCTACTTGTGTAATTATATGGTCTTCCTCTGAGCTAGCATACACATGAATCCATTAACACTAGGAAAGGCTTGAGTTTGGCAAAGAATGTAGGTATTTGACTTAGTCCACTTTGGGTAGGCAAATGACATGGGTGCAGATGCAATAATAGGCTCACTTTAAATGTGACAATGAGTAGGAACAAAGGCTATAGTCAGGTCATGTATGTAAACCACTATTGCAGTTTATGGGTGGGTTAGCAAACAGTCCAAACACACTGGTGAAGCAGAGAATTAAAAATCTGTGAGGTGCAGGATATGAATGCTTCCACTGGCACATGGTAATGTTTATATTTCCTGAACTGGATGCCACAAGCTTTTGAAATATGAAAACAAAGAACATCAACAAGACATTTATAACATTTACTGAATTTATTAACCTTTTTTAGAAGTGGTTTTGAACAGGGAACAGCCTAACATAATGAGAAATGGATATTATCTCAATATTTAGGTATGAAAATATTTCAAAATGAATTTTTGTATTCTCTCATGCAGTTGGGGAAATTCAGTTCAGAGTAACACCAGTCAGTCTGCTACTAACAATTATGAACAGTTACAGAGCTGTACCGTATAGGTACAGCATCTCAAAAATGTAGGTTAAAGGTGTGGAGGGGTTTCTGCTGACAATAGAAAACTGGGAGGAGTGGCTGACATGCCAGAAGGTTGTGCTGTTATACAGTGTGACATAGACAGGCTGGAGAGCTGAGCAGGGAGAAATCTAATGAAATTCAGTAAGGGCAAGTGTGAAGTGCTGCATCTTGGGAAGAACAAGCCCATGTATCAGTACACGTTGGGGGCTAATCTATTGGAGGAAAGCTCTTGGGAAAAGTACCTGGGAAATCTACTGGACAACAGGATGACCATGAGACAACAGTGTGCCCTCATGGCCAAGAAGGCCAATAGCATCCTGGGATGCATTAGGAAGACCGTGGCCAGCAGGTTGAGGGAGGATCTCCTCTCCCTCTACTCTGTGCTGGTGAGGCCTCACCTGGAGTACTGTGTTCAGTTCTGGGCTCCTTGGTTCAAGAAGGACAAAGAACTATTGGAGAGGGTCCAGTGCAGGGCCATTAAGATGACTAAGAACTTGGAGCACCTACCATATGAGGAAAGGCTGGGAGAGCTGGGTCTGTTTAGCTTGAATTAAAGGAATCTGAAGGGGGATCTTATCAATGCTTATAAATATCTAAAGGGTGGGTCTCAGGAAGATGGGGCCAAGCTCTTCTCAGTCGTGTCCAGTGACATGACTAGGGGCAATGGCCATAAACATGAAACCAGGAGGTTCAACCTCAACATGAGGAAATACTTCTTCACTGTGATTTTCTTTAATTATTTTTTTCCACACTAGTATTAGATATGGTTTTAATCATCATAATTGTTAAAGGATATATGGTGTTCTGAAACAAGTTAAATATATACCTTCACATACTTTTCATCTTTATGTGTAAAACCCAGTAAATGAGGAACTGCAAAATAAGCTTGAGAGTATCAAAAGCTTATTTTCATGTGTTATGCAGGTATGAAAGAAAGCAGAAGTACAATAACAATTGAAAAATGTATGAAAAATGGCTAAAGGTAATAATTCTCTGTTTTGACTGACTTGCCATTTTCAATGTAGATATTATAATACACAAGATTTAATACACAGAGTCCTGTGGGGAAGGAATAAGTTTGCACTTATTCAGATTAAGTATATGAGGCAGAAAGACTCCTATTATAAATTATAAAACCTTTCAGGAGTATGCATTCTTATTTTTTAAGCAGAGGTATTCTGCGTAATAAAAATGCTGAAATTGGTACATACTATCTAGATATGTGTTGGAGAAACCCAGGAGCTTTAAAGGCAGATAAAGTTATCACATCATCAGAAACGCATGACTGCTAACACTTAAGGTGTCACAGTTTAGGGTCAGGGCAGCCTCTTAGAACAATAACAGATGCTTTCTGTTAAACTCCCTCCATCCCGAAAGGGGAAGAGAAAGGGAATAAGAGAGAGAGACAGTGATTAGGATAGGAACTTAGAACAACTTTAAAGAAAATTATAATAATAATAATAATAATTAAAAAAATTTATTATATACAAGTATATGCAAACCCAGTATTGAACACACACCCCCAGGACAATTACATGACTGTCACCACTGATGCTGTGGAGCAGACACCGGGAAAGTCCTAGACTGGGCCCAGTGGTAGATGGAAACTGTGTTCAGGGGCTGGATTGTGGTACCAGATTCAGGAACACACAGAGTGGGATTGAAGGGAGAACAGAGTACTCCTCAGATACTAGGCTTTGAAGAAGCGAGCAAGAAACCGGAAGAGCTGAGTTTGACCCCCAGATTCCCTTAGCTTTATGCCCAATATGATATATATGGGATGAAATAACTTGTTGATCAGTTTAGGATCCCTTCAGGTGCAGCCTTTCACTTTCTTGCACCCCGCAATGTGGAACACAAGATCCAGCAGTGGCCGTGGTCTGCACACCAATCCTTGGTGCTAACTCTAAACACTGGGCATTATCACTGCTAGAAGCGGACACTGACTGGGAAAACATGCTGCTAGCTTCAGACTAGTTAGTTAGAAGAACTGAGATGAAAAGTAAAATCACTGAACAGAATTAGTTCTTTTCTCAGTCAAACCAGGAGAGAAGGACTTCATAATTTCTTTAGAAATGCCCTTTAAACATGTATTTGGAAATTATCCTGCTATTTATAGGATGAAGAATACAGAACATCTCTTAAATAAATAGTAGGTACTTTGAATCCACCTGTATATATCTCCATTTGTAATGTTAAATTATATTTGTATGTCTTTGTTGTTTGCAATGTTATATCCTCTGGTCCACTGCCTTTGTGATCTGCTTTTCCTTTTCAAATGGTTGCCCCCTGTCACAGAGAGTATGTCCATGTGGCATACCAAGCTGGAGACTTCATATTGCCCATATTGAATAATTTTTCTTTCTCAGTTCCTCTCAGCTATGGGTTTGGTGTTTCTTTACACTATTTATTCTCCAACATGAAATTCCTAGGGACTGAATCTCTCCTTCAAACTACCCAGAACCAGGACAAACCATACTAATGCTTTTTTCATTTGTTCATGATAATCTCTGATTTATCTACATCCACAGCTTTCTACATTACTAGGCTCCTTAGCAGCATGGCAGAAGCAGTGAAAACAGTGAAAGGAATTTATTGTCCAGGCAGAGATAACATCTAATGTGCTGCTGATAGACTTGGTGAGCTAAGACCTTTTGCACAAGGTGCTGCAGAAAGTTTGTTCTTATGTATGCCAAACAAGAGGGCTAACGTTGTGTGACTGTCTTTGCAAACTGACTTTTGTAAACTACAGATTTCCTCAACTCTTTTCATGGGAGTAGCTGCTGCTCTTCATGACTTTACACCACTGTTCTACACGCTTATGTCTTTATCTTTCCCATCTTTATCCTCTTTTTGTAGTCTTAGCTGATGGTCATAGCCTCTGTGCCCACAAATACAAGATGTAGTCATCTACACACTTTCTCATTGCCAAAACCTCCAGCACAACCTTCTCTTCTGCTCTTCTATAACTTCCCATATTTTCCAGTCTTGATATGAAGTACCTCTTAAATACCTTTATATGATAAGCCAGACAGAACTGAAGTGTAATGCTCTAAAGCATGAATCTTCATCCAAGCTACTTGCTAACATTTAAATTTTACTGGTATTAAAAAAATTATTCTTACAGATTTTAGTTTAATCTTTCTTAAATTCATAAGGTGCTATCATTACTCACAGCAACCCAATTGTGTCAGGAAAACTTGCCCACGGTAAAAAGTGCATTTTTTTACTCCTTTAACACTCACTACATCCTGAAGTTTGGCTTGTTTTGCAGGTTTGTAGGGTCAGGTGTATCAACCTCCAAAACACACTTAACTTGTTGGTCCATTGTGCTAAGGGGATTTGTCTCTCATATGCTTGCTTCTGCAGAGGTTTTATGTGGTGTGCCTAAGAACATCTGCTAGTCCACATAAAAAACCTCTTAAAATATGATGAAATGGATGCAAAACCCAAAATATTACAAGTGAGTCAACACTGGACTGTTATGTCTCCTTTTTTAAAGTAAATGAATGGCCATTTTCGCTGTTTGGATCATATTGTGTTGTTTGCTTAAGATCCTATCTTAGCTACAGGTGTAGGTGGCTGACTCCTTCTGATGCATTTTGTTCTTATTCCACCACCGAAAAGGAGTATCTCAGCAGACTGCACTTTCCTAAAGTAGATTTCGCCTGGTTGCATAGCAGGATTAATTTTTCTGTAATAACTTTTTGAAAGAAAGTAAAGGTAATCCAGAAATATTTAAAACAACAATTTCTTCCAGCTGTTTTCTTTATGCAGGTGAAGGAAAACCTGCAGTTGTTCTTGGTGACACAACCACTGTAATAATATTCTGACTCTGAACTTGTTCACTGTTGTGGTTTATACGGCAAGGAAAATAATAGTTAACAGGGCTCTGTATCAACAAGAGTGAAAGACTGTTGCGGTAGCAAGTACTTAGTATTTGGCATTTTCATGTTTTACAAAGGAGGACATAACACTGTGTGCTAGCACTTTTGAAATATTCTTATGAAAACACTGTTTTCAACCTAACTTTATGAATCTGTAGGTCAACACCATGGAAACATAAAAAATCAGTTTGGTGACTGTAAGAAGCCTTACAGCCTTCATCTGCTCTACTCTGCTCTCCACCACGAGCTCTAAAACTTGGTCCTTGAGGGACGAGGTAAATTTAATGTCTTACTCCAGGAGTGATTGTGATAAATCATAGTGACAACAACATAATGCAAAGAAACCATTTGTTTGCACTGCCTGGGCTGTCTATAAGGCTTGTCTGCACTCAAATCCTGTACTAATGGAAAAGTAGAATAGGAAAATGAGATAGGGCTGAAACAGAATTTAAGTGTTCCCATGGATAATGAGCTGCAGTAAGAAAGTGCAAATCACACTGACAAAATGCAAGAGAGTTGTTCCATCTGTAAAACCTGTTGCACTTTGGCTTTGCTCCATTCAACAACATAATATTGTATAGGCTAAACTTTATTATGAAACAAGGATGAGGGAGACCTGGATTTAAATGATTATAGAAATATCTGGAAACAAACCTTTTGTTGATACCAGAGTTGGGTAAAAAAATCTGAAAAACTTATCACTTTTGACTGGCTTAAACGAGCACTTATGTTTGTTTCTTTTTAATTCTTTCTAATTTTTGTGGGAAGGTAATTTACATTCAAAGTTCCAGTTCAAGATCATCTGAGAGGCAGATTTCCCTTCTATACAGACTTAAATATAGAATGTATCTTTTCATACTGAAGAAGTTGAGAGGCTGTAATAAGCAGGTCTCCAGATTTCAACTAGGGAACCGTTACATACGTTACATATACAAGAGGGAAAAAAAAAAAAAAAAAAAAAAAAAAATCCAGTAAATAGAAAACTCACGTAAGAGAGAGCTGTTCTCTATTGGGGTTCTGTTATATAACTTTCCCCCCTATTTGCTGCAGAGTAGTTAAACCTAATGTATAAGTTTGCTATTATACATCATTGTATTTCAGGTATTGAGTATTTGCTCTAACATATTCTGATGAGCTTTTGTTGAAGTGTTTTTCCAGAAAAAAAAATATCAGAAAAGTAACTGGAATAAAATGGGAATATTTTAATTCTGCTTTAATTCTGGTAAGTTGAATTTATTTTTTTTTTTTTTAATATAACAATAGTAACTGAAAAATAAGAGACTTGTACATTATATCTTTTACCTGCAACACCTGTCGCTTAGAGATGTATGTATACTACACTAAATTTTCATGGTTCAGTTCTTTAAAAGACATTTTATTCTTATATATTTTTACCAGGACTTGTGACCTGTGTAATTTGTATTACATAAGAAGAAATGTGAAAATTATTCTGCCAGCTGATGGTAAATTAAACCAATAAACAAAATTTTTTAAAAAAGTTATAAAAGACTGAAAAGAAAATATGCTTTGTATTTCTGAGAGTTAAGATATATGTAGAAATTGGAGCACTCAATGGTTTGCATAGAATAATGTAGTGCAAACTGTGTGAAAGAAAATTTTAAATTAAAAAATTATGTTCTATAGTAGTAACATAAGATACAGTATGTCTACTTTATCAAGAAAAACAAAAAAGGTTGAAAAGAAGTAAAGATTGAAAACATAATTAGGAAGCAGAAAAAACAGTCTGTAAGGCTGGAAAACATAATGGTTACTTTCTTAGATCTACAAAAGTTTGTATGTCCCAGGTATAAACAGGTAAGAGTTGCCAAAGATAAAGTTCAGAATAAGTCCAGAATAAACAGTTCAAATGTGGCAATTACACTAAAGAAAACTGGAATCTTATGCTTTCCTGGAAAATTACAATCTGCCCAGAAAAAAACCCCAAACTATCACCTGATGGCATTCAGAAGCATCCTTTTGCTTTTGTTAGAAACACATTAATACAATAGATATACAGGTGGTTTTCTCAATATGGGTTCCAAGCTGCAAAGGTTCTTCACATGAGTTACATGAGGGACATATGTATGGTACAGCAAAATGTTAAAGTTGAAGAAACACCAGGAAGTTTATTACAAATTGTGTACCAGTTTGTATATTTGCTCCATAGAAAAGACGAAATGTATGAAGCATTTTAGTTTTCCATGGTGTTGTTTTGCACACTGCACATAAATGATGTAAATTAAAAAGTCCTAACACAGCATCTTCTTGCCAAAGCTCCTCTGTTCCCCAGGTATGTTCTCTTGTATCCTGCACCATATTGTGTGAAGTGAAGGTTACAGAGGGAACACTGGAGTTTCTGCTGACTCTGAAGTATTTAAGCCCTTTGGCAAAAGCTGTTTTCCCTTTTTCTGATTCCTTGCTATTTGGAGATTTGGGACTTGTCCAGACACCACCCAAAGTGGGGTGCTGAGTCTTCAAAGTACTGCTAGGGAAGATAGACTCTGTCTCATGGAGATACCTTATGTGATTTAATTCTTTCCTGATATAGATTATTGCCTTCTGAGGCAGGAAATGTTCTTGACACACAATTAGGAATAGCTCTGCTAAGACAGAAAACGGTAGTAAAACCTGATCGCTGGCACACACAGACCAATAGTAATCTCTTTGTCAGGGTCACCCTGTTTGTTTTGATGCTGGAGATGGGGAAATAAAGACTGAAGCTGAAGAACATTCTAATGATGAATTTTCATCTGTCAGCATTTTGTGGCTTCCTAGCTAGCTGCTAGGGCAAGCCAAGGAGCAGCAGAGTACTTTATTTCCTGCCTCTCAAGTCACACATCGTTTTTAGAAATGTACCTGGTACCCACCTATGCATGAGAGATGGTTAAAACTGCTTGTCAGAAAAGGGTGGGGAAACCCTCAGAAAGCCTGACAATTTAAGAAAAAAAAAAAAAAAAGGTAATTTTTAAGGTCTTCACTTTGTCACTGTAGAAATTGAGCACTTCTTTCCAAATTAGGAAAAAAAAAAGCTTTTGAATTACCCCTGTAACATGATGACAAATTGATGATAACAAATATATTTATATTATATGCATTTTTATATTATATGCGTTATTTATATTATATAGCATATATAATATGCTATTATGGACTTTGAGGTGTGTTATACCTATACCTATACTAGTCTTATTCTCACATAGGCTGGAAACCACATTATAAAATGAAGTTACATCACTGATACTTTACTCATGTTTTTAATTTAGACAGCTTTTAGGACAGTTTATTACAGGTTATACAGTAATCAGTGCTTAGGATTCTTCCCACTCGGTATGGAAACATTTAATTTGGCTTTCAGTATAAAAATAATGAGTTATTTCTCACTGCAGGCAGCCATCATATTACTGTTGAACCAAGTGTCTTGTCAGATGAATAAAATACTTGTTTTATAGAATTTACTGTTGAACTTATATGTTACCCTGTAGCTCTACAATATGATATTGCCATTCCTAGCATGTGGCCATAAACATTGTACTGAGTTTTTAAGGCCTCAGGTCTGAGGATTGTCATGCCTGCTCTGTTTGAACTTCTGTTGACCTGCCAGAATCTATATTTTAATGTGGTTTAGTTGTTACAACATTTTTCCTAATTTCCATGTGTCTATGGATAATTTGTTTTGCTTAGTTCTGTCTTTGTATGATATCCCCATATTTTGATGACTTTACTGTAATGATGTCACATGTAGAAACACCAGTTGGTGAGATAGCAGCCTTAAGAAGCAGAGGCACCAAATGCAGCTGAATGGTGAGGTGTGGCAGAGGCTGACACTGGAGGTCCCAAGGCTATAAGTTGCTCAGCCATGGTCAGCCAAAGAAATGCAGCCCTTGGGGTTGAAAAGAGAACAAAGAAATAATATCCAGCATAGAAAAACGATATCTGTAACATGGGGGTGCAGACCAATGAAGAAATATCAGGGTATGAAAGCATATTAGCAAACATATAAGGATGACAAGTGAGGGGAAACTTAATACAAACGTGGTGTTGCTTGCTGCTCCGAAGGACTCCAGATGTTAAGAGCTTTCCTAAACCATCCATTGCTAAAGCATGTAAAGGAAGAGCATAATCCCAGTAAAAGGTAGAAGCAAAACTGCATGTGTACATCATTGCTAATTCTACTATTATTCATTCTTTTTCTGTTTAGACTTTTTTAGTTTTGATAGTATAAGCAATAAACTCTTGACTTTATTTATGTGAGGTGTGCTCCCTCTGTGCCCATAAATAAGGTTTGATTATAACTGTAGACATTCACTCTAGGGAATTTCCTTTCTTCATTCATTTCTCTTTCATTTGTATTAATCTCGGTAATAAATAAGGTGTTTGGTATTGTTCTCTATCCATCCTTAGTTTCCAACATACCTACGTGGTCTGTAATATTTCATTATGATTGAAACTGCTTATATTTAGCACTGTCTCCTCCACAACCCAGCAATAGCTGCTAAATAATAAAAGCACAAGAGTCATTTAACATTTAGTCAGCACCAGCCCAGACACCCTTAGGCACTATTGGTCCTATTTGTGAGATGCTACACAAATATGAGTGAACACTGCCTCAACTCTGAGTTTACAGCTTCTGAATGGAGCCATCTTTCACATGAAATAATACTATTTCACCAAAGTAAAGCTTATTTCTGGCTCTAAGTTACTACTGCAATATTGTAGCTTCTGGGCTTTAAGGACTGTGTTAGTCTGTACTTCCCCACATTTCTTATTTCAGTTGCTGCAAGGACTGCCACTGTCTGACCCAGCCACGTAGCTATGACGTGGCCCACATCTTTGTTACTTGGATACAAATATCTCTTTTTTCCTTTTCCTAAATATAGCTGCAGCTACAAATGATCAACCATTAGTGGACTGAATATTTAGCAATTTTAATGAAATTGTTTGGAGCAAATAAATCAGTTATACTTCAGTTTTTATGCTGTGTGTTCATGGTATCAGACTTGAAATGTGGCTCGAATGCCTCTCTTATAGGTCATGCTATAATTCCAATTCCCAAAAGTTTATGTGTTTGCCTTTAAAGAGGCAAATAAACCTAACAAAGTCATTGTATGCAGGATTAGAACCTGTGATTCTACAAAAGAGTAATTCTTTAAACTGTTGCTGTAATCCTTGAAATTATAGGAGATTTGAAAGGGTCTATTGATTTTATGGTGGAACAATAGATGTCCTGTACTTAACTCCTTAATTGATTTTAATGATCCCAATGGACACCAGCCAAAGACTTGGAACAAGCTGTAAGGTCAAACCAAAGTATTCCTTTTGTACATTTCCTCAATCAAATTTTCTTATGCTATAAATTAATTTGAAACGGAAAATGATCAATTATAGCACTTCATAATTAGAGACACACATGCAGAAAAGCTAATGAGATGTATCTGAGATTTTCCATGCTCCATGGAGGCTTGTAGTGGAAGAAACTGAATGATCTGGCTTGTGCCATATTGCAGACAGAATTTTCTTCAGCAGTAAGAGAAAATACACTCAAATCCATTACATGAGGGATTTGTTTTGGTCAGTGTATAACTAAATGTTGCACCTATGACATGGTTTTAGGAAAAAAAAAAGAAATATTATGCTTCAAGCTGATTTTAACATGTATGAGTACAGAATTTTAAAGAATAACATTTTACCTGATAATCAGCTCATCTGCAAAATTTGTCTGTGGCTAGGGACACTTAGACTAAGAAAAATGTGGTAAAATCATCATCATATCTCCATTCTACTGTAGTATGATTATTTCATTTTTTCAGGCACATTGTTTTTCTCTCTTCTGCCCTGTTCCTTCTCTGTCCCACACCCTGCTCTTTTCCTGCTTTCCCACCTGGAGTACTGCATCCAGCTCTGGAGTCCCCAACAAAAGAAGGACATTGTCTCCCCAGTTCAAGAGAGACAGTGAAATACTAGAAAGAGTCCAAAAGAGAGCTACAAAGATGATTAAGGTACAGGAAGATGTCTCTTATGAGGAAAGGCTGAGAGCCCTGGGGGTCTTTAGCCTGGAAAAGAGAAGACTGAGATCTTATTAATGTTTAATATCTGAAGGATGGGTGTCAAGTAGAAGGGCCCAGTCTCTTTTAAGTTGTGCCCTGTGATAGGATGAGAGGAAATGGTTCCAAGCTGAAACACAGGAAGTTCCATCTCAATATGAGGAAAAACTTCTTTACTGTGAGAGTGTTGGAGCACTGGAACAGGCTGCCCAGAGAGGTTGTAGAGTCTCCGTCTCTGGAGAAGAGATGTGTTCCTGCGTGGCATGCCCTAGGTGACCCTGCACTGGAAGGGGTGTTGGACTCGATGATCTCCAGAGATTGCTTCCAATTCCTACCATTCTATGATTCTATGTTTCTAGGATCTCTTGGAGCAGGTCCAGAGGAGAGCTATGAAGATGATCAAAGGGCTGGAGTACCTCTACTATGAGGACAGGCCAAGATAGGTGGGCTTGTCCAGTCTGGAGAAGAGAAGGCTCCAGGGAGACCTTATTGCAGCCAACCAGTATCTGAAGGGGGCCTACAGGAAAGCTGGGGAGCAACTTTTTACAAAGGCTTGTAAAGATAGGATGAGGGGCAATGGTTTGAAACTGGAAGAGGTATATTTAGATTGGAAATAAGAAGGAAATTCTTCACTCTGAGGGTGGTAAGACACTGGAACAGCTGCCCAGGGAAGCTGTGGATGCTCCATCACTGGGTGTGTTCAAATCCAGGTTGGATGGGGCCTTGAGCAACCTGGTCTAGTGGGAGATGTCCCTGCCATGTCAGGGGGGTTGGAACTAGGTGATCTTTAATCATGTGGTCTTGGTGACTGTATTGATGCCTTTTTTTTTTTTTTTTTTTTGGTGTGTATGTGGAGAGCTTAGCAGAACATCCTGTTACACAAGAAGCTGCAAATTATTTCAGTGAATTCCTCTTGCTGGTGACATCATTCATGACCTGTAAAAGCCTGTGAGGAAAAGTCTTGTCATAACCAGTTTTATTTATGTGACAAAACACAGAATAAAAAATTAAACACTAGATCCCAGGCGGATTCTGGTGCCATAACAATCTATATTAGGCCAAAATCTAATAAATTGATTGCTTTAAAAATGGTTTCTTAAAGTTAAATTAAATGAATTTACTTCATGACCTTGCTAACAAGAACAAAATTGGCTTGTTTTCTAGAAGGAAGCACTTGTACTTCAGCAACAAATCTTGACCTTTTTCTAAAGCCCATTTTTTGGTTTAACAATTTCAGAGATATTCTTATTTTCACTCACCACTGCATATAGAAAGCTTTGAGACTGTAAAAATGTTAGCAAAATTTCATATTCTTATACTTCTCCAATCCACTGCTTAAAAAAAATCACTTTAATCCTGTGAGTTGACATTTACTTACAAATGAGGTACTGGGGTTCAACAGGTTAGAAAACTCATTTGTAGGAAACAAATAGGGACCAGAATGTATACAGAACAACAGAAAATTTTGTGAACTGGGAGAAACACGTAATGGTTGCAGAAAAGTGCATTCAGTAAAAACAAAAGCATTTCTTCTTATATTACTTATCATAGATATGGGTATATTTTAGTTAGATAAATATTTTAAGATCCTAATACGTACATAAATAAGGACCAAATGAAAAGTCTGGGTGACCAAACTATGGTAATTAGCTAACAGAAAACTGCATAGTTCCAATTTAAAAAATAAATTCAGGACTTTGTACGTGAAAATACTTTTTATTTAACTAGAATTGTTCACTGCAGGACAAAGAGCAATTTTCAGCCTATTTTCATTCTAGAGAATAGACAAATAATTTTATCTGCCCTGATGAAATTATGATGCTGAGAACCACAACAAATGCCAAATGCCCCACTTGATTAGGAATTACCTACTGTTCTCTGGAAGTACTGTAACCACAACTTAGTATGATAATAAACATTAGCTCTTTGATCTTCATACCACTGGAGTCTTGCGATAAGGTAAGAGACTTTCTGAACAGTATGGAGAACACATCAGGTTGATCTGAGAATGATAAAAAAATTATATTGAGGCAAAGTACTCAGGTGAGGTGAGCTTTCAAAACTTTTGGAGTTTGAGCAAGTGTTTTTCCTAATTATTTCTCCTAGTTCTTGTAAATATTTTTATTTTACTTTCTGACGGGTACTTTAATTTTAAAAAACCCTTCATGATTCTTATGAAGATAAAGAAAGAATTTAAAGCAATCATGCAAATATTTCTGACAGGTCAAGAAAGATGTTATTTCCAACAGTGCTGTGCTGTACCACAAATGTCAGAGTTGGAGAATAAAAAGAAAGCTAAAAAACAGATAAAGTGTGAAATGGGAACATGAAGATAATAAATATATTCCTTGTTTCTAATCATACCTCCAACACAGGTTCTACTGTTGAATTATTTAAAAACCAAAACAAAAAAAAAAAAAGAGTAATTGAGGTTGTAAGGAACCTATGAAGGTTGTCTGGTGAAAATTCCTGCCCAAAGCAGGGCTAAACTAAAAGTTAGTTGGCGTTAGTCATGTTATTCTGCAGCTGAGTTTTCAATATCTACAAAGTGGGAGATTCCAGAAAAATATCTAGTCAAATGGCTTCATCAACACTGAGATTTTTTTTTCTTACATTTAATTCAAATGTTCTTTGCTGAAATATGTGCCTTCTGCCTCTGGACTTTCAGGGTGCACCTCTAATAAATGTCTATTTCCACTTTCCTTATAACTATTCATTAAGTAGTAGAAGAAAGCCAAAAGACCCTCTTCTCTCCCATCTCCTTTTACACATTTAATAAAACCACACGCTCTCAGCCCCTTCTCAAAAGCAATTTGCTTCAAAATCTTTAAAAGAGGAATATGCCACAGGCAGTGTGTGTGGATTACATATCAGACTCTTAATTGGGTGAGGTAAACCAGACAGATTTCTTAATTTTTTTTTTCCCACTTTCCACCACTTTTTCATGTGTCTTCACTACCCACATTATTTTATCATCATAAATTCAGAAATATATTATTTTAGGAAAAGAGAGTGACTGAAGTGAGCACATTCTAAAAAAGAAAAAGAAGAGACAGGAGACTATAGCAGAGCTTCTGTAAAGATTTGCTGGAGGTTAACCACCAACTCTAATCCAAATACTCTGGCTGCCTTGGAGTCAAGTTCACATATCATTAGCCTTTGAACCATTATTTAACACATAACTTATTTTTAACTAAATCTCCCCAAGCAGAATGAAGCAAAGAATATTTTCAGGAAAAGTTTTCCAAACAGTGACTTAGTTCTTACTACTCTGTTTTAAAAAACTGCGTCTCCAAAGATCCAGAAACAAAGCAAGGGGACAAAATGAACAGCCTAATTAGCAAGCTGAATGCAGTACTTGGCTGGCATTACACACCATCTGAAATGAGAGTACATGACTTGCTGGATGAGAGATGTGCTTCAAGACCTCTTATGTTTAATGTGAAACACATGAATTGTCCTGGGAAGAAAGAGTAGATCCAAACTCACCTCCTAGATAGAAATTATGATGATACAGACCAGCAGTTTTCACCATTGGGATGGTGAAATGCCCCTCAAAGAGGGCCATTTAAAAGATATCTGCCTATGACTATGAAAGGAACAGGGAAAACCATGAAATGTGAGCCTGGAAATGTGAAGCTTGTAAAGTGAAATCTGCCCCAAGACAGTGTTTATACAAACTCCTTGGGAAGGCAAGTAAGTACACATAGGCATGTGATCAAGTATCAAGGTATGTGATGGATATTAAGTTATGGGATGGACTGTGTGGAATTGTACTGATATTCACTGTTCTGCTACTGACGAAATAACTTTGACTAATTTTTGTCAGGAAAGTAAATAAGTAATTTATATTAAAAATAACCTCATAACATATATAGATGGTTCAAAATGGAGTTCTGAAGCCTGCAAAGTGCACATTGTTTTATTTCTATAAAGTAACAAGACAGCAGAATGGTTAAGATTTCGTTCAGCTGCCCCATGTACTCAGAATGAAAGGTTAGGTACCCCATGGTGTATGACTAACAGTAGATTTCGAGTAAAAATAGTCACTTTTAAAGAAAGCATATGGAATAGACTGGAATTGTTCAGGGAGAGGAGGAGTATACAAAAATACTGGAGCTGTCACGGTACCTAGGTACACACTCTGAGGAAGTCATATGGCATTTAGCAACATTAATTGGATTATGCTGTAAACTATTCCCAGCATTAAAGCCTTTAGTTTTTACTACTACTCATTAGTCAGGTTTATTTTTGTATTCCAGTGAGGCCCACAATGTGGTTATCTTCTTGACTTTGACATGTAGGAGAGTTTCAGCACAAGGTATAAGTACAACAGCAGTTTCCAATCTCTTTCATGGCTGTTATGATGTTAAGGACACACTACAGATCAGTTCACCCCACAGCTATAGAAAAGCAGATTTGAGTGATGTGATCAAGCTGTAGATGTCTTTTTTTCAATTTCATCTGATGTGAATCACCTGATTATGGTAGAGAATATTTCAACATTTGGCTCTTTACTCATCAATATAATGCAAGTGGTGTCTCCTAATTTCCTTTCTTGTGCTGAAGCCCAGCCTTGAAGCTCTGGTTCAACTGATGTAGGCATTCTGTTTCTAATGACTACATCTACTTTCATATGCATATGAAAAGTGGGAGGAAGAAAGTATAGCAGAAGGCTGAAGCAGCTGGCTGCTCAGTTAAGTGAAGAACAAAGGAGTTCCTCTAAAGCCAGCTGCTTTGGCCTTGATCCACAAGAAGGCTATGAAACCATATAAGTGCACAAGAATATTATTTCAGAGTTTGGTATTTAGAGAAACAGAATTTTCAAACAATTATGATATCTGAATTGTTAAAAACAAAAAAAACAAAAAAAAACAAAACAAACAAACAAACTCCCAAAGTGTTATTTTTAAAATTTTTTAAAAAGCAGCGCTCATTTATTTTTTATTTCTATTTCTATTCCTTAAAAGAAATTCAACATTAGTCCTTCTAATGTTCACTAGTTTTGCAATATTCAACAAATCTGAAAGAAGCACATGCAATATATAATATTTATATGCAGAACTAGACAGGTTTTATAGTTTCGAGTTTTATTGTGAATATTTCTTTATCAAATGTTAGCTTCTGCTAAGATCTAAATTCTGTCTTCTGCTTGAAGGAAAGCTGTGTACTGAGTGAGTGATAGACTCACAATCTCTTATTTTGTGTGCTACCTGCATATTAATGCAGGCACTGCTTTTTTTCCAAGGCTCATTCGAGCATCTGAGACAAGTTCCTGGGAGCTGCAACCTCCTCCATTGTTTGCTTCTCTACGTGCCATTATCTTGGTGCCACCTAGACAGGTTTGTTCCAGCCTGTAAGAGTGCACAAAGCTCCCAGCCTAATGATTGAAATAGAAATTCCAACAATTATGAAATAACCCTTCAGAATAATTTAATGTTATTATTAATATCTAATATGTACAGTCCACTAAGACTTGATGAGATGGTAGAAGAAAAATAAGAAAAATTTCTGTAAGAAAAATAAGAAAAAATTTCTATAAGAGAAAAACCTTACAAAGTATAACATAGATTGTTTACCAGGTGAGGGTAACTAAATTAAATTACTAAAAAAAATGTATAGGGTCTCAAAATAAAACAGTAGAAATAACTTACTAAGAGGGAAAAAAGTACTCACAGTGAAATGTGAAGGTTATGTGGTCCTTCTAGGCTATTAGAAAGATTAGCTAACATCAATTACACTACCACTAAGCAGTTTTGTTAAAAGTGATGAAGAAAATTGATGATGATCTGAAAGATTTTAGAAAATAAATTCAGCATGAAAATTTAAAACCAGAAGTTGATTGATTAATGTGCTTTATACGTGGCTCAAAAAAAAACTAGTAAACGTGCTTAGACACATTGCACATCCACAGTTTCATATTGAAAAAGGCATGAACAGCAAGTTGTGATTTTTTTCTTTTTTAAGTGTTTTACAGTGAAGCACCATTTTATTGTTCTTTTATTCAAGACTCCATTACAAAAAACCTGTATTCTATTTCTGTGTTTGACTTTTTGGGTGAGACTTGGTACTGTATTTCTTAGGGCTGCTTCATAAAAATAATGGCCTAGATCTTCTTCTGTCTTCAAAGGGAATGTCAATGAAGAGATTTCAAGCTTTTTACTGCCTTCCTGTTTCTGAGCAAAAAAGTTAAAATTTCCCAGTATAAAAAGACTCAAAACCCTCTCTGATTTGGATCACTCCTGTTTCTGCGATAGGCAACAGTATGTAATTTGACAAATTAAATGTAAAATTTAGGAAATACAATTAAGAAAATAAATACGCTACTGAATTGTCAACTGCTATGGACAATATGTCTGGGGCAATGGCTTATCAACCTCTTAGAGAAGCTTTTTCAAAAAAGATTTGGTCTCAGAATAACTTCTCCTGTGGCTCATGTAACAAATAGACGCAATCAAAGGCATGCATCTCTGCAATAAGGCACTCTGTACAAGCCATGCCAAAAGCCAGAAAAAATAAGTGCACTTTCTATAGCCTTATTTTGAAATTGAAAGTCAATGCAAAACACCTGTGAGATGAAGCTGTGTATCCACTGGGTACCAAAATGATCACGTCCCAAACAAGTTTATCTGAAGCAGTAGACAGGAGCTACTCATCTGTAGCCAAGATGTGTAAAACAAATGTTGACTTTCTTAAAATGTTAATAGTAAACTCTTCAATTTCAAGAACAGGCAAATTTATATCCGACTTATTCCCAGATCTGGCAAGAACTTCTCGTTCAAAATTTAAGTAATTACATCTCTGAGTTCCTACTTCTATCTATAAACAAATACAAAAACATTTTTCCACCTTTGTAAACTTGCATTTGATTTGGCTCTTGGTCAAGGGCCAAATGTTTATTATAATGTAAATAGGTTTGGTATGGTGAAACAATGTACTGATTAGAACTCTGACATTTGTAATACTTTCTTTACATTTTGTAAATCTTTCTCTAAAAGAACCTACTACTGCATGCATATTTTTAATGTGAACTTATATGTAAAATATAGAATTTAGACAATAGGAATAAAATAGGATGTATATATAATCCTAAAAGTTCAATATCAATAGAGTATAATACATTCACGTCATGATTTCTCTAAAAATAAAGTTTATTTATTTTTAGTGTCCATAAGCTTCACACAAACTTACTAGAAGTCTTCAAAGTGATTTCAATGGTATTTTAAGTTATTTTTTTACTTGAATGAGGACTGCTAAAAATGCAACTCCTTGTTCTTACCATCTTTCCACAGAATATAAACACTTAATAACTCATGTAACTTCCATTTCTCATTGAATGCTTCAGTAGGCAAAAGAGAAAAAACAATGAGTTTTCCCTTTTTCAGGTATCTCAAGCACACATTTTAAAGCTCAAAATCTGACTCTGTAATTTTACATATCTTTGAGTACTGGAAGAACTAAAGAGAGTTTATAACAATACAACATAACACATAACACATAACACAACATAACATATAACATACAGTATAGTTAGGGCAATTATTAGGAGAAAACAGTGAAATATTTTCATAATTAAACCCAAAACTTTAATAAAGATAATTGCATTAATCTGTAGTGTAGTATTTCCTCAATTTTACCATGCTTATCAATACCACACACACTGACAAAGGTTCTGATGCTCCAAGACACTAAGACAGTACCCAGACATCCAAACCCTTCAGTTAGTGCTTAATTTAAGCACTATTAAATTAAGCATTAATAGAACTCAGTAAATCAGCTGTGGCTTCAGCACTTACAGGATTTCTCTTGAGTGACTTTATCTCATGTCACTGTGAGGAAAGTTTCAGGATTTTGCCTACCCAGCCCAAGACTTTTACAATAAAGGCTACTGAAAAAAGCCTGTGTCGTATCTGATTCTTTGTGGGAGGTCAGTGTCCTAGCGATTGCTAAGAAAACACCATTCAGTGGAAGAGATTACATGGGGTAAGAGCATCCTAGTGTAGATTTACATTCTGTACTTTCAGTGTCCCTGAACAGTGAAGACAAACAAAATTAGACAAACAAGGATCTAGCACTCACTTCCTTGAGTCTGTGTAGCTGTGACTCTAGACAGAGTAAGTGCTGCGTCTTGCTTCTGCATCAGAGCTGTGGCCTGCACCTTTGAGAGTCAATGTGCAGAACTTGCTCCCAAACTGACAGGAAATGAGGAAAAGTGGCTTCATGGGCAACTCCCTGGGCCAGCAGGCCCATGGCACAGATGGCCTTGGCAGCTGCATGCATTACATAATTTCTTTCCTATTTGCCCTGTGAGCCTCTGTGTCAACTCTGAGACACAGTGCCACTCCAGTTGTGTGACTCACCTCTCTGAGAAACATCCCATGTCAGTGGTTCCTACTGAGGCCATTTCTCACTGTTTTCATCAATTAGTGCAGTGGGAGCACATGTCTTTTGTAAATATTGAGCTTTTAGGATCTTTTATGTGACAGTACTCTTTTCCTAGTACATGTTACATCCAGGTAAGAAGGCCATTCTTGAATATTGCAATATCTAGATGGTGAATTTATCTGTGACTGGTCATGGACTGAGTAGAGCTTCACTAGGAGTACCATGAACCCAGTGAGGGTATCTCTGTAGCTAATCACTCTTAATTACCCTTAATTGCTTTGCATTCCTCCTGTAAGAAGCCACAGAAGGAGACAGGCAGCTTTTGTGACTAGTAGAAGAGGATGCTGTGAGTTGTGCTAGGGGTAGGACAGGGACACCTGAGGAAGACATGAGTGGTACAGTGAGCAGCAGAAAAATTATCCAGATGAAATGAGAAACTGGGACAGGTCTCTTATCTCAGTGCTTTCGAGATATTTAAATATCTTTTAGGGGACTTCAGCTTCCCCTTTTTATATTTAAATTTATTTAAAGGTATTTGCCTGTTCTGTAATGCTAGCCCTAAGAACAGTGATTTGGAGCAATAAGTTGTTGGCACTTTTTGAATACATGAGCTAATAAAAGTGCCAATTTCCACAAATAGACACATATTCCTGAGATTTCAATACAATGCACTTTTAACACAGACAGCCTTATGTGGTATGCAGACAAGTCCTTTTTAATACAGTGTCATAGAATGGTTTGGGCCGGAAAAGACCTCTAAAGATCATCTAGTCTGAGCCCCCTGAAGCGAGCAGGGACATGTTCAATAGATCAGGTTACTCAGATCCTCGTAGAGTCTCACCTTGAATATCTCCAGGGATGGGGCCTCGACTACCTCCCTGGGCAACCTGTTCCAGAGTTCCACCACCCTCATGGCAAAGAACTTCTTCCTTACGTCCAATCTAAATCTACTTTTCTCTAGTTTAAGACATTGCCCCTTGTCCTGTCACTACAGGCCTTTGTAAACAGTCCCTTTCCAACCTTCTTGTAGGTCCCCTTCAGGTACTGGAAGGTCACTATTAGGTCTCCCTGGGGCCTTATCTTCTTCAGGCTGAACAACTCCAGCTCCCTCAGCCTGTAGAAGAGGTGTTCCAGCCCTCTGATCATTGTGGTGGTCCTCCGCTGGACCTGCTCCTTCAGGTCCATGTCCCTCCTGTACTGGGGCCTCCAGAACTGGATGCAGTACTCCAGATGAGGTCTCACCAGAGCAAAGTAAAGTGGCAGAATCACCTCTCTCAGTATGCATTAGTGTGGGCAACATTTGCCAAAAGAGAAAGCAATGATACCTATATATTACTTATGTTCACGACTGGTGAATGACATTCTGTCCTTTTATGTAAGTGTGTCATATAGTCATTATTCTGGCAAAATTCCTCTTTCAAAACAATAACTTTCTTACATAAAGAAGGGGAAAGCACACTTCCTATAGATGTAATTGCTTTATATAACTTGTTACTAATTAAATATTTACCATGTTCTCTGAAAGCTCATTTCATTGTAACTTTGAAAAATAAAAGCCATAACCAGTTATTCTGGTTGAAGAAGTTTGTTTCCTGGTGAATAAAATTAAATTGTGCCAATAAATTTGACACTGCCATTTGCTAGTGAATAAGAACTACGTAGTCAACTATAACAGAACAGGTAAATACTGCATTTATGGTCTGGAAAAGGATATTTTTTATCAGAGGCCATTAATGGAGGGAGAAACACTAAATTAGTTGATGAAATATATAAATAATCCTAACATACAACCAGAAATCCGTACCAGTCCAGTTTAGCCTCTGAGGTTTATTTATTTATTAGTGGAAGCTTGTGCTGCTACAGAGCTGAAGCATCCCTAAAAATGTTCCAGAATTACAAGTGAGAGAAATGAAACTCAAAGTGAATTTCTAAGACTAAGAATTCACCATCTTTTTTTCAATTTTTTAGGAAGGTGACACTACAACTGTATTAAAAATTCTTGTGGCCACAACAGACTGAGACCAGTGCATACAAGACAGCCCATATATCTCCTATGAAATGCCCTTTTCCTCCATAGCAGGGCAGCCACCTCCAGCCTCTGTCCTTGGCCCAGTGACATCCCCACAGTTTGATGACAGAGACTACTGATTTTCCCTGCCCAAGAAATGTTCTCTGGCAATGCTAGTGTGATATATCCAGAATTATTGGATGTTAGGTATTATTTTCAACTCACCTGAGGTTGAAAAATAGAGACAAATCATTAAGGCCTTCACCATTTTAATGTATCTAAAGGTTTATAAACACTGAGATTTTTCAAAATTACTTCTCATTGCAGCTTCCTAACAAATTTGAGATTTTCTTTTGCCTTTAGTAGCCAGAACACCCCACATCAGCACTTTAACCATCATAATAAAAAAAATTCTCCTTTTGTTTCTTTTTTTTTTTTTTTTCATACCTAGATGAAAAGAGTCAATGCAGGCAAAACTGTGTAAAGCAGTAGGGAGACAGCACTCAGGAAAAGGAAAGGTGATAGTCTTCATACATAAGTATGCAAAAACTGGCCTAACCTGTTTTGTTGGGGTACACTTGTATGAAGAGCTTAGGAGCTACTATTTTCCAGCAACAGAAGCTTACGTACAGGGACATAAGCTTTGTCCTGGTGCAAATGTAAATGCTTCAGCCCCAGACCTTGAGTGAAGGTTGTGAGGATTTGGTCTGCTGCTGGCAATTTTAGCCAGAAATATGCCAGCAGCCTTCATAGACTTGTGAGGCCTTATTGATATTCCCATTCTTTTTTTTTTTCTGGATATCTTAAAATTTGATAACAAAAGTAGCTAGGACCCATTCATACGGACATTGCCCAGCATATCCTCTCTCTTCCTCCTAGCACAAGAGTCAAGAAATAAATAACATGGCATTTACTCATTTAGGCCTGAGACTGTTTCCTGTTTAACATGTTTTTCCTTTCTTACATTTTTTTTGACAATTGTAAATCATTAATGGGATAAGGCAATTCTCATTTATCCCGGATCACATTAAGAAGCTTTGTCAGTCAAGTGGTAATTGTAACTATGCTTTGCCTTTTAAATGATAACAAAACCCCACAAAGTTTTTAGTAAAAGAAAATTCTAGTATTTGCCATTAGCAATACTCAGCTTATATATAAGTAATAATGTGTATAAAAGCAGAAACCTGCTTAACACCTTCATCTTGGTTTACAGTACTTTTTTGTTCTTCATACAAGATAAGCACAATTTTGGACAGCGTTCTGTTTCAACAGACAGGAACAAACGGAAACAGAATTTTTTGTAATGGCTTGGAGGAAATGTTAAGAAGGTAAAAGCACAAGGAAAAACTTCTGTAGCAATTTAAGTGAGCTAAAAGATTGACTTACTTTATATCCTCTTCATAGTTTTTTTAAAATAAGTATGTTGCATTATTTTATGTTTAGATTGACATGACATGCAACATTTCAAACACTTATGTTAATAGATTAATTCAGAGCAATTTCTAACCTACCTGCTGACTTACAGGGTTAAGCATAGTACGATCTAATTGAAAAGCAATATTTGATTTAAGAATATAATAATCAGCTATTGCAAAAATGCCTTTTATTATTATTATCTTTTTAATTAGCAGGCTCGGTTTTGACTTAAGACAGGGTGAACTACTAGAATTACCTTAAAGTCATCTTTGCTGATCAGCAGCAGGCTTGTCCTGACACTCAGGAAGACTGACTTACTGAGGGGGGATCTCAACGTAACGTTGGCAGCATGTTCTCATGAGAGTAGGTTTTAGCTGCTGAAATGAGCAGTTTGTGCTGTATGTCATTGATCAAAGTTGATTCTTCATGTATTTTATATCAAGCCCACTGATTCTGGCACAAATTCTGTACTTTGGCACTGTGCGTTCGGCTTTCTTTATTCCCAGATACTTGGATTTTGTATAGAGAGGAATCAGTCTGCAATATTCATAAAATTTGTCTTAAGACCAAGAAGCTTTTTACACTGCAGATCTGAGATACAGTGTTTAACTTTCTACACCTTGTTTGTACTAAGTCGCAAAGCATCACAGCTTCATTCTGCTTAAAATATTATTCTCTTTAGTTTTCAGTTCATTTATTATCTCCTATAGTTACAGGAAAACTGATGGTCAGTAAAGTTCCTTCTAGAATGAAAAAAAAGTAACAGAATCTATGACTTATTTTTTAAAAGTGATATGTGATATATGATAATGGCACTTGTCTCATAGTGCTGCCAAACAACCTTAGCACATGATCTGCTTGTTAAATGTCACAGTTATATTAGTCTGCTAGTTTCTGGGCAAATCCATACAAGATTCAGCAGCCATCCAAATGAATGGTTATAATCTGTCTTTGCATTTGTAGGGTGTCATAGAGGATATGAAAGAAATGAAACATGGCTTGCAGGAATGTGTGCAAATTCCCTCTCCTCTGTCCCCTGCTTCCACTCATAGGATGACTTAAGAAATGACAAAATAATAAACAAAGAAAAATATGTATAATGATTCACATTACTTTCAAGTTGACTGAATTTTTCAGAGCATAAAGGTAGCCTATGTTGTTGTAGTTATTAATGAGTTTCCAGAAACCTATCAGTTGGAAAGCAGGTTAACTAAATTTCTCTGCTGAACTAACAGAGTAAGGGGGCACTGGCAGATGTGATATTTTGAGATGGGGCCTATCTCAGAAACACTGAGTTCAAACACAGCAACTAGGAAATGCCAAACTCCATGTTGGACATGCAGTATTTTGCTGTTGTTGTTTTTTCACAGTCTTCTTGGGATGAAATTCTAGTAACCTGTCAAGAACAGACTGCTACATCTGAGCTGACCTCAAGCTAGTCATGTAGGTACTACGCTATCCAATAGTCAGAGATCTAACAAGAAACACCATCACTTCATCACTTTTAGCAGCTGAAGATGAACAGAGGCTGTTTAAGCAGTTAGTCAATAAGGTAGAAATAAGCTTTGCATTAAAAAATCGATATATCAGCTTCATATGATTTTTAAGGGCTTTGTCTTTCAAGGGCAGATCTAACCTCCTAAGCTTCACTATACAAGTAGAAGATGGGGTACTGTGAAAAATGTCTTCACGACTGAGGAGTTGAACCCTTGCTTAGCATCCTACAGAAGAACATATTTAACTGTGATAATGACCTGAGGAGAAGGAGGTTGTGTTTGGGACCAGTGGATGCTGGTTACTTAGGGAAAAATGTTTTATACTCTAAGAACACACTCAGAGAACCTCAAAGAGGAAGAAATAAATAAACTCTGTTTAAATAACAAAATCTTGAATTGAAAAGAAAATAAAAATCAGAACTCATAATTCAATGTCTGAAGGTCCTGGAAGCAAACCAAGAGTGACCCAGTTACAGAGTTAGTGTGCCAGGGCAAAAGCAGCACTGATACAGCATAGCACCGATCCAATGGTTCTTGTGGGAAAACCACTGAAACCAACCAACAAACAAACAAAACCCCAGCCTTCACTTCCCTGGGATTGCTGGATTCAGTTTGTTCCTTCAAAAGTACTCCTTCTTTTAAGAGTATTTGATGAATGAAGTTAAGCCTTCATTCATCAGCTGCTCCTTCAGCTCCTATCAGGATCATGCTGCGCTATGTGCAAACAGAGTAAGAGACAGTCACTGCCTTTAAGGGTTTGCCTACCCTTTGAATGTGAAATGTGATGATTTGGGTTAGCAAACAAATAAAAAGAACAAAAGAAATAGTGAGGGAAACACTGGAGAGCTGTTCATCAGAAAGTCATATGATGACACTGGTTAATGGCTACTGCAGATTTACCTCTTTCCTAGAACTGCAAAATTATGGGTGACCATGATGGACACCTAGATTGTCTTCTCTTTTCACAAAAGCCATTTCTCTCCATTCCTGCAGTAAAAGGAATTACTCACTCTTGTATCAATCACTGTTGCAGTTGTTAACCCCAAGGCTTGGATTAATTACCTTATTCAACCCTTCCTCAGAGGCTTTCTGGGAAAATATCTTTTTAGATTTAGTGTTTGAATTTAAGCACTTGTCTCAAATATAGAGAAGGTTTAAAACTCCTCCAAGGTGATGCATAACACTGAAAGCATTTATTTCCCTAAGCTCTCGTCGTACTGCTTCCGCCCAGTGCTCACCAGAAGTAGAGTGGTGTCAAGCATCTGTATTGGTCTGGAGCTCTGCACATTCCAAATCTATGGTACCCTTCTGCACAAAGTGAAAAGTTCCTTCAATAAAAATATCTTTCAAGAAAGTGAAACCTCTAACTTCATTTTTAGTAAAGTAGGTTTCTATTGTTAGAGCATGCAAGAGATAGTCTAAGAGTCTGCAACCTCATCCTTTCAAGAACATCCAGTGGATCTGCTTCAGTGGAGATGTCCCTACCTGGGCATGTCCTGAGATGGAAAGTGGGGAACTTTCATTCCTTTTTGTTCAAGTTTGAATTTGTGTGAAGTATTTAAGGAGTCATTGAGTCAGAAGGAGAAAACTAGGGAGAGAGCAACACTACATCCTAATGGTCATGCCACACAGGAGCTGCATGAGAGGTTCTTGCTCCATTTTTTTACCTTAAAAATTAAGAGGATAGCAATACATAGGAAACATGTAAAAAGGGATGGAAATTCTGCTCTTCCCCAGCCCATAGAGCTGTTAAAGATCTCTGTGTAATCTCTCTCTACTTCTCCAGGTCTTAAATCTGAAAGTATGCCGTTTGAATATGAAAACATAAATTCTAAAATTGGAGAAATGCTCTCATTACTTAACTGGCTAACAGTCTGGTACTGAGTCAGTTGGTCCCAAGAAATGTCTAGGCCTGAATATAATTTTCTAGCCATGTCTTCCATATCATGGTAGACCTCTCTAATTACTAGATGTAAAGAAGAGGCATGGATACATACTCTTCTACTTTTAAAAGAAAGATGTACCTCCTTGCTTGCACCAGGCCATTGGCCTTTATTTGTACTATCAGGAAAGGAGTCTTTCTCCACCTTACTGAAATGTTTCTCAAATATATATTTTAAATAAATATGAGGTGCTTTGACACCATGACAATAAGCCTACATGAATGTTTCCCATAAAAGTACTATTGGGTACTATTGAATCCTGACAAAAAAACATCATCTCTTGGAAGGTTATCTATCAACCTGAGAGTTAAGTAGAGATGATCCTATTATTTCCCTGGTTAATCTTAGATTAGATCATATTTACTACATAAGTATTGTACAACAATTACAAATTAAAACCTCCTTTAAACCAGCACAGGGTGTGGATATATGTGCTACTGTCTAGCTGTTGTCTTTATAAAGAAATCTGAAGGCAATGAGAGAATTGCTCCCTCTTTGTGTTTATTTACCCCAGCTGGAAAGCACAGGAGGCAAGTACAGAGCTGATACAAGATAAGAGGAAATCAACAGGATATTATCTGGGAGAGAGCTGAGTGCCTGAAATTAATTTCCCTCTTTGCTCTGGATCAGACCAAATCTGTTGATAAGAGTGCACACGTTTACCTCAGATGTTTGAAAAAATACTGGGGGAAGAGTTTGAGCTGTAGTAAATGCAGGATAGGTAAGATGAACTTAGCACTAATTTTATGGCTGTTGGCTTTGCATTTATGCCTGGTATTCATAGGATTTAAGGCTGGAGGATGCCATCAAATTCATGTTTTGGGCCTTTTGCCCTGTGTGTACTACTGTATTTTTCCCAATTTTCTTGCTTCAAATCTGCAGCTACTCAGATGAAAGGACACAGCCTGACTGCCATGGTAGGTGTACTGCTTTGCTACTTCCAAAGCAGAATTCTGCCACTTGATGTCTTAGTCCAGCAGAATGGAGTGCCAAATCTCTTACTGGTTTTGTTCTGTATTACTGTATTTTATGTCATAAGAATTTCCTGATGCAGCCATCATTTCAGGTAAGGGTGAATGTGACTCTTTTCCTTTCAAAGGAACCTATTTTCAGACTGATAGGGCCCAGGGAACTTTTCCCTCACATACCTACAGATGAGCAAACAGCCTTTCCAAACTGCAGAGTCACAGCAGCAGGCAAGTGTATCACGGTATGATGGAAATCAGCATCTGAAAGGCAGTGTCTGTAGGCTATCCTCAGAGGTGCAGTAGTATTTGCTCCAGCAATGTCATCCCTAGCTGTACAGAAGACTGCTTTAGCCTCTGCTTCCAAATGGTTTTAAGATGCTGCCACATGTCAAGCATATAACAGATAATGAGTTGCTATAAGCACCACATGCTAAATACATTCAGCTCTGACAGATAGGGCAATAAACACTATGATTTGGAAGGGAGACTGATGCTGTTGTCTCCCAGTCCTTGCAGCCCTCGTTATCCAAGATATGTTTATGGTAGAAGTATTTTACATGCAATTACCAGAAAAAAAACATGTCCACAAACTCTTTTTTTAAAAACTTTACTACATTTTTTTTTATATTACAGAATTGTAAAGATAAGGTGATATTTAGAGGAATTTGCCATAGAGATCTGAATAGCCTCTTAAAGATACAGAAATAAATTTCTCCGTTATTGCTATGGTTAGGGTGGTCTCCTAAAGAAGTTAATGCTCATATTTTCCAGTCAATGTTAATCCCCAAAGAGCATAAGGATGCATGGGAAGCAGCTACTGCAATAGGAGATGAGGAGATGAAGGGTAAAGAAGAAAAAGGGAGAACTGACACCTTGCCAGCAAGTGCTAGCTTTTCATCGAGATTGAATAATTAGATTTTGCTTCCATCTCCAAGAAGCCTTCCACCAGCCTTTCTTGCACACATCCCGCTGACTCACTCAAGCCATGAAGTTGCTTTTAAGGGTAAATGTTAACCTGCCCAGTAAAATGTATCCTCTTGCAATGCTCACTTTCTTAATTAATGTTATTTAAAATTACTTTAATGCATTTGTTAACCAAAGCCACTTCCAACAGAATATTTCAGAATATTTTGGTAGAACAAATCTCAAGCCTTCATTTCTTTTATTGTTATTATTTTTATTCCCAAGTAACATATTAGTAACCTGCAAGAAATTCCATTAAAATGAAAATGAACAAATAGTCCTTTTAACATGCTGAAGAACATGCATCTCTGTCTAGAAATCAGACAACAAAAATTTGGGATCTCATCCTCATTTTATTCTCAGTAATCCTGAGAAGAATGCAGAAAAGTCAATGGCCTTGCTCTGGGTTTATGTTTATGTAGCAAAATATAATTCAGATTCATGAGAGGGCCTACAGGAAAGCTGGAGAGGTACTTTTTATAAGGGCATGTGGTGATAGGACAACAGAAAATAGATTTAAACTAGAGCAGGGTAGATTAAAATTAGACATTAGGGAGAAGTTCTTTACTATGAGAATGCGGAAACACTGGAAAAAGCTGCCCAGAGAAGTTGTGGATGCCTCATATCTGGAATTGTTTAACATCAGGTTGGATGAGGCTGTGACCTGTGGAGCAGGCACCGGGGAAGTCCCACACTGGGCCCCACAGCAGACAGGAGCTGTGTTCAGGAGCTGGATTCTGGTACTGAATTCACAAACACACCAATTGGGATTGAAGGCAGAACAGAGTCCTCCTTGGATGCTCCAAGGAAGAAACTGAAAGAGGATCTGAAACAAAACAAGCAAAGCTGTCAAAGTGGTCCAAGAGGGGACAAGAGACACAGACCCTCCGGATCCCACTGCTTTATACCGAATATGACATATATGGGCTGGAATACCTCATTAGTCAGTTTGGGGTCACCTGCCCTGTCCATTCCTCCCTGCAGGTGCAGCCTTTCACTTTCCTGCACTCCCCAGTGTGGTACACATGATCCAGCAGTGGCCTTGGTCTGCACACCAATCCTTGGTAGTAACTCTAACCATGGGGTTTTATCACTGCTGGAAGAGACACTGCCTGTGAAGACAGACTGCTAACTTCAGAAAGTGCAGTTAGAAGAACTAAACTGAAAAGTAAAATCACTGAACAGAATTAATTCTGTTCTCACTCAAACCAGGACAGGTTCAATACTGGTTTAGTCTATATTTGTATATATTCAATTTTATTATTTTCATTAAAGTTGTTCTAGTTTCATT
>JANIJG010023796.1:191880-214052 GCA_024611175.1 Megaceryle torquata | reverse complement strand
TAACGTTTTGCTTGTTCCATTTCCAAAGCGTTATGCCCTCTCTTTCCTTGCCCCCTCCCTTGCCCCCTTGTGGGGGGGGTGGGGGGGGCAGTTAATAGAAAGGATCTGTTATAGGTCTAGTGGGATACTCTGACTCTAAACCTTGACAAGTGGTATGTTGACTTTCTTACATTTCTGCTTGTGTAGGGGGATCAGTCTCTGGCATCTGCAGGAAAAAGAAAGCCTGGATCCAATTTGTTCTGTTCCTGATTAGTTCTGCAAAGTCAACAGAAGCCTTGTATTATCCTATTGGAAAGGTTCAGGGCATTTTACCGCAGAGGTGACCTTTTCATGTTATTTCTCATTGCTCTCTCAGTGAAGCTGATATGCCAGTTCTAGCACAGGCTGCTCATTTACAGTGTTACACAACTGGGTTTGTGGACAGGGAGGGGGTAAGGGTAGAATGAAAGATGTGCAAAACAGAGCCCATGGCAAAATAAGTGAGATACACACTTTTCCTCAATAAATAAGATTAAAAAGAAATATCTTTTGGGGTGATTTCTGGAAAAAGGTGGGTTGCAAAGGACCTCAGCTGCTTATTGCATTCAGGAAAGACTGGGAAGAGCACAGAAGGATGGCAGAAGAAAGAGAGGAAGGAGCAGGACAGCATTGTATTCTCGTGACAGATTCTTAGCCTTACAAGGACTGCAGACATAGTGAATTATCTCTGTGTCTGAGCATATGCTCTCCTGTCTTTGTGAGCTTAGAAATATACTGTTCCCAGTCCCTGTTTCATTATAGGAACCCTGAATCTATCTCCTCAGTTAGTGATCTCCTCATGCCAGGTGTTCCTGCAACTGACTTGGGACTCACTACCATGATCTCTGAGATTACTTTAGTGTGATGTTATCACAACTCTTGTAATATCTGATATTTTTTTTTAGCCTCAAATCCTGGGTCCATGCCAGTCTTAACTTCCAGCTAAGAGGAAAATTTCCCTGTAGTTTCACAAAAAGCTTAAAAATGTAACCTCCGTTAACCTTACAGGTTTCTAAATAAGGCAATAAAGACAACTCTAGTACAGGAAGGAAAAAAACAAGAAAAAAGATAAAATATTTTTAAGCCAATAATTTCTGGGTATTTGGTTGGTTGTTTAGACTGCCTTTACTTGTGAGTTTATTTCTTTTAATTTCTTTTTTTTTTTTTTAATCAAAGAGAATTTTGTTTTGGATAGTGTAACCTTGTAACAGTGCAGCATAATAAATACCACATGTATTTTTTTGTTAGACTTATAAAACATATAAAAATAAAAACTTCTCTCATGAGGATTTTCTAAAGGGAGGACTGCAACTGTGCTGTAGCATAAATAGCTCTGTTGTCAGAATTGCTAGCAAAGCAGAGAACAAAGTCCTGTTGTGCAGTGGTCTCCAATGACCTCATGACTGACATACAGTAATTATCTTGTTAAGAAAAATGGACTTGCACACTGTGCTCAGAAGAAGCTATCAAGCACATCTGCATGAGGAACTTCATGGTTTATGTGAATAGAGATTGCTGGTTTCAGAAATTATATTAAGAAGACTAATAAAAAACTTCACCTCAGCAGGAGGAAAAATGCTTCCGTTTACTCTAGGAGAAGGAAATTTTTTCCTAGAATTCTGAATTGTTAGTGAGCTGATTTGTGCTTTTATACGTTAAAAAAGTGCTCCTTTGAGAAGCCACATTCACACACAGACACAAAACTGTCCGGCTTTCCTGTCCTCCATGACCTGGAGCAGTTAAATAATTTGACTTTTGTTTCCTACCTCCTGGAAAACATCTGTAACCTTGTCTCCTGCTAGACATTTCTAATCTGAACTATGTTTTCATTAGTTATTGCAGCAATTGTCATCTTCCTCAAACACTTATACGGCTGTGAGGAATTCACCTGTTCTTGTATGAGAGTCAGCTGTCATGGAATATATCCAAAGGAATATTTATATATCAGCTGCCCAACATTAATTCTTCTGTCATCTCCCTAAAAAATTCAGAAGATGTGAATTGGAAAGGCCTAAGCAGTCTGCAAGAGATCTTTTCCTTTGTCATTCCTGTTTTAAATACTGTGCTGACATTTCCCTAAATGAGTAAAACTTCATGTGTCAAAGTTAGTTTTCTTTTCAATTAACACTAGTGGGAAATATGAGAGCAAAATAATTTATTTTTTCAGTTCCAAGGTTTATTTTGGATATAAGAATGTAAAAAGAACAAGGCTCTGTATCTTTAAGATAAGCTTGTGATTGAGTAATCATTCATTCTTTCTGTGCAAAAAGGACACTGATTATGAAATTAATGTCATCTTATACAACCCAGTCAGGATCACTGATATATGCCTTAATAAAGGTTTCTTTGTTGTTTGTAATAAGTGGGTTTTACTATTCGGTGGTCAGAGCTAGAAATCTGTTCCTCACCAAAAATGTCAGTCCCAAAGCCTAACACTTTCTGTGGAAGAAATCTAACTGGATGCTGAACCTTCGTAAACTTTGGATATATGGACCTCAAGGTCAGAGCCTGTAGGGATACAAAAAGTAACACTGAGCAGCATAGCTGTGAAATGAGTTACTATTTCCTCAGCACTTGTTGCAGTTCAGCAGTACAGGTGCTGGTAAGATTGGACCACATAGCAGAGAGTTAAACTCAGGTGCAATTTCAAAATCTTGCCATGTTGGTTTTGGGCAAGAGAAAATGATAACCTGTGGTGCCGTCAGTCGCCTGCTTGCATGCACACAGAGGGTAGAAGTTGGTGTCTGATTCTGAGACAACCTGAATATAACATTTCATGAAAGAATGTGCTTCTCTTTTTATCTTCTTCCTTGCTGGGTGTGCTATCTTCAGACTAGTCTCAGTCTTTAGTGAAATACCACAACCTACCAGCGCTCAGTGTGTGTTTAAAAGAGAAGACAGACTTTCATTATTTGAATAGGTGATTGTGCTGTTCTGTAACCAAAGATAATAGAAGTAGCACTCTATTAGGAGAAAGAAAAGTGGCTTTGTAAGACAGAGAGGCAATTACTGGCAGATTTTTAAGAGTTCAGAATTTCCTAACTATATGCATTCTCAATTGTAGTCCACCATCCTCTCCTTTTGGCTGCCTGCCTTGGCTGCTTTGAAGTCCCTCCCAGGTGAAAGAATCTAGAGGAGGACAGACCTGCAGCACCTTGTATCTGGATCATAAAAAGTCTGCAGACCGCAAGTTTTTAATCTTATCTCATCATTCTTCACTTATCTCATCACTTCTTACATTTTAGACAATTCACCATTTCTTGTTTTGGTCAAATTTTCTCACAATTATCAGAGCTTGTATCTAACTTACTAGTAAGTATGACATTTGTGTATATATACATGTATGTGTTTGTGTCTAAAAGATGTGTATTTGATGTGCATATGTACAGAAACTCCCATTTTGTTATCATCTCAGGGTATTATCTTATTTTGGCTCTGATTTTATCCTCCAGCCTTAATAAAGCTTATTTCAGAGGGTAATTTCAAGCCTTTAAGAAAAGGAGTCCTAGAAGTCAGGTCAACTGTAGGCCAAAATTCTTGATGTCTGAATATAGCTGTCCCCAGACCTCCACAATCACTCTTGCACATTTCATTAGCATTTCAGCCAAGGTGCAGATACTCTGGTTTACCATTTAGCTATTTGCAAGGACATTCAATTTCAAAAGTAGTTATACGTAAGATTCATGAAACCTTTTTTATCTTTGCCTTTGTTTAAGCAATAAAGTATAAAAAACAGCTCAACTTTGAATATAGCAACTAAAGTGAATGCAACACTCCTTGGTTGATCTTTGCTTGCTGACATTTAGCACACTGCTGTCTCTTATTCAGCACCTCCAGCATCTCTCTGCAGTTTACCACCATCAGGAAAAAAGTGCTGAAAGTTGAGCCATTCCTGTTATTTTAATGTCCCAGTTTTTCTGTCTGGGCCTGCTTGTGACCACAGATTCCTTTTCCCTGTCATAAACATGTTGTCCTATCTAGAAGCCATCTGTTGCATACATTTTTGTAAAGGGGAAAAGTGTCTGGCCTTGACCATGCTTCTCTGTGAGTTTCAGTGTAGTGTAAAAAGGTCTGAGGAACCACCAAGGGAGACAAGACCCATTCAAGCTTTTGGAGAAAAGCCTGAGATCTAACAGAAAAAGCTTCTAATGTCAGAGAAATCAGAAGTCAGTCCTAGGCCTGTTCTCCATCTCTTCACATTTTTTTATATCCTGGTCTGTTGCACTTACGTGTTGGTAGCTGGATGGAGCTGATGGCTGAAAGCATGGCATGTTTTCAAAAGATAATTTCTAAGATAAAAAATAGGTCAGATATGAATCAGGAAAAAAAGAATAAAAAGCATCATCTTTTTGCAAAAAGCTTTATATTTTATTTTCAATCTGTATTACAAATATTTACTTTGGAAAGTACATTCAGGAAAGATGAAGAATGGTGATTCCTGAGCAGACTCCTGGTGTCTGAAAAAACTTGCCTTCAACTAACTGAGGCCCAGTGCTATGAATGTATTTTCATATATGTAAGTAGGATGTATATAGATGATCCGATATATGTTATAAATAGGGTCTAACAAAATTATACTTGCTTTTAAAAGGGTCTAAAAAGGGCTTATCTTAAGTTCTGTCTCCTCTTTTAGGGGAAAACTCTGCTTAATTTGTGGTACAGATCTCAGAAGTACAACAGAACCTGGCTGCATCAGTTCCTCAGGAACTTATGGTCATAACCAGTAAAAGCTTTAAGTCATGTCTACACTAGCAAAAAGAATGATCTAACAGGAGAGGGTCTGTAGATTAAAACAGATGGTATAAGGACCTTTGCACTACAGTCACTTTCCTCCAGCCAAATTTAGTTTGACCCCATGAGCTGATTGCCAATTAGCAGCTAAAATTTATTAAGTGTAATCCCAGAGTGCATCTTCCAGTTCAGTTTTCCCTGAAGGGAACAGAGCTCACGTCTTCTGAGACTTCTCTGCTATGCAAACCAAGATACAGTGAGTAAGAAAAATTGCAAAGTTCACTTGGAAAGCATTTTCCTGAGCCAGACTAAAGCAATTATGTGGATGCACTCAAATACCTAAGCTTAAGTTCAATCCTTGGGCCTCTAGAAGGCTATACACAACTCTGCTTTGCATACGTCTAGGGGTCTCAGAAGATCATCTGATCTGCTTTCTTTCCCTAATGTGGGGATAACTGCAATTTTTTTTTCTAGTTATTTCCATCTTGCTTGTAAAGACCTCCAAGAATGGAGACTCTATCACCTCCCGCATCATCTCTTCTAGTTTGTTGCCTCTTAAATATTACTTCACTTTACAAACCTTCCTAATAAAGATTAATCCAAATCTTTCTTCATGCCATTAAATCCACAGCTTCCCTTATCATCCACCATGGACACAAAGATAGTTCTGCTCTTTTTATTGCAATAATCTTCAGTAACCTTGAAGACTATACATTAGCTGGATGGAATATTATTTGTATATATGTATATATATATATATGTATGCATGTGCATACATATTCATCTTAGATAAAGCTCAAACAAGCAATATAAAATCTATGAACACTCCCTTCCATCCAGTAAACAAGAAAATATGTAGAAGAAGGGAATTATTTTTTCTCCTGATGAAATAAATAATTAATTATATCTTTTGGTAAAATAATTGTATCTTCTACAACGTAGATATGTATCAATCATCAACAAGGTTCTATGACTCCTTACAGTGGTCATGAGAAACTGGTCTTAATTTTTAGTACCAAAAAGTTTGGGTGTTGTTTTTTTCTGTTTTGGGGTTTTTTTAACTGGTCTAGCCCTCATCAGACATGATGAAAGCAATATGATGGCTTCTTAGGTAGGAAAAGTAGCAACCCAATTATCCCTTTTTTCAAGTTTCTCCATACCAGTGTTAGCACTGGATTTCTGAACATCATGAGCTTTCTATTACTCAGAAAATTGCACCTCCAGCAATGCAGACTGTTTCAGACAGATATACTCTGTGGCTTACACATTATTCTGGTTTATAGGAATGTAAGTCTTGGCATCATTTGTGTGTATCAGTGGTTGATACAAAGCCTGAAGATGCTGCTGGGATCCATAGGAATAAATGAGCAGAGAACTCAGTGCTTAGACTACAACTTTTTGGTTCCTTTAATTCTTACATATGAAACCAAAAGGGGTTTGATGTTGTTTTTAATACTTTACCCTGTGGTACCCCTTTGTTTTAACATTATCTTTAATTTAGTACAAGATGATTCAATAGGACAGTCTATTATTGACCAGATTTAGTATTCTATATTGTTCCTCTAATGGCTCTTAATGGAATTAATTTATTTGTTCTGTTTTCTGCCAGGAAATGAAGACAAGGGATGAAAAATATTCTATTTGAATTCTGACTAATTAAAGGAAAATAATTTAGCAATAGTTCAATCTTTTTTTATCAGTTATTGCAGGACAAGGAGGAAAAGGAAATACAAAAAACATCTAGCATAAGGAAACTTTATTGAAGGATTTAGTTTCATCTGTAAACCCTGTATTTTCCTATGCTGTTATATGTTGTTAGCCCAACTGACATGATGTTTATTTAACTGAATTGCAGACAATGCCATGAACTGTGTATTACTCAAAACTAATATTAATTTTTTTTAACATCATGCCTTACACAGTTAAGTCACTTCACAGATGGCTAAATAACTGGCTAAACCTGCATTATATTTCAGTGCCAAATGATAACATTAATAAGAGGAAACCCAGTAAGTTTGCAGCTGATAATAATTATGGCAGCTAGGAGACCAAGTGTTTCCTTATAACATTGCTGTTACAGATCTAATACTCTTCTAACCTCCCACATGGAAATAAAGATATTGGCATGAGAGACTGGTGTTTTGTGATGCTGTATTATACTATAAGATTTAAATTCCTGGTAGTAAGAGATCAATTAAGGTAAAAAGGCAAATCCAAGTTAAAAAAAAAAAACAAGCAAAACTGATAGTGATCCCATGTTTGAACCCAGTGTTATATCAGACATTAGAATGAGTTTGATGAAATCAACAGAAAGCCTGAAATATTTATAACAACTTCAGATTTCTTGTGCCTTCCTCTGAAAATCCAGTTTCTTAACATCCCTGCTTTAGTGGAGAAAGCTTCAAAGTGTGATTCTTCATCCACTGTCTGTCTGGAATCTCTTACCCATATCATCAGAAAATTAATTAAAGGAAAGCCAGAAATGTAAACCGTCTTTTGTTGGCAAAAGGACAATAGGTTTCTGATTTCCTTGTTCTAACATGGGTTACCTGCCCCTTTTTTAAACCTCTGACCAGTAAAGACCTCCAAAGGAGGATGTGATGGATGCAAGATGACATGTGAGTTCCATGAGTAGACTCCCTAATTATAGTCTTCCATTACAGTTGGACCATGAGCATCGGGCAGATAATCTTGGGCAGCTTTCTTTTTTCTTTCTCATACTTTAGCTGACATTGCTTGGAATTCAGCAGCTCAGTCAAACATTTACTTAAGGGCTCACAAAGATCTCAGAAAAATGTAGTTAACATTTTTTTGTGTCTTGTAAATATTCTGGCTGAATTTGATTATTTGCAAATTTGCTTGACTGCAACTGTATTTTTCCAAACAAATGGCTTTGGATTCTGTCCTTTGACTAGAAGAAAGTCCATGAGCTCAGCCTGAACAGTAAAGTGCAGAAAGACTTTTCCTATCCCAATTACTGCTTCTTGGGTTAATCAACAGCACTTTATAATATTACTGTCTCATTCACCTGTTCTTTCTGACTTTGGGAGATGGAGTCATTTATATACAAGGGTAAAGTCTCAACTGCACACTAACTGTGGCTTGTCTTCAGACTAGCAGATTTTGCTTATTTCTGCTGAGCAGTCCATGATCTTTTAAATGTCAAATAGTTCTACATGATTTTTACTATTAAATGATTATTCAGAATTAAATTTTAAAATTGTAACAGAAAATATGATGAAATAAGGTATGTAAAATAAAGTGATATTGGAATGGAAACATAGGGAAAATAATGTGTGGGAGTCATCAAAGTCAGAGATGGAGAAAAATGCATTAGGTCATTCTTCTCAGCAGGGCATAGCATGAGACCCAGGCACAATGCTTATCCAGTGCAGGGGGAGACTTTTCACTGCCTTCAACAGATTCACAGAAGGTTCATGTTTGGACTGGCCTACTTTTTAAAGAGTAGAAACAGCACTGTGTGTAGGAATAGATTTTAACATGCTCTCCAAGTATTAGGGTCAGCCTACATATACTCAATGAATGATTCAGTTTGTGTGTCATATCTGCTTGCCACACTGCTGAACAGCATCTCCCAGTGCAATGCAAAAAGGAACAAAAAGAAAGAATACTTTTCTTTTAACAGTAGAAGAAAAATCATTTGGAGTTCAGGAGGCAATAGTATTGCTTTTGGTGGGCCTGACCTGGCTCACTGTATCTAGTTTTGAGACACCATTTAAGACAGTCTTTACTGACATAGCAAAGAATATTATACATTTCAGCTGTGAGTTAGCATACTGGCTGCATGAACAAGTGAAAGTTTTACTAGTAAGGATATGCATTTTTTAGGGTTTATAAGGGGTATTAGATACTAAGTGATACTAAGCTTTAAGTAAATTCAAGACAAGTTGAAGGAGTTCTTCCAATATGTTCCTATCAATGGAGGACACGTTTGCCACTACACAGCCTAAGTGTAGGCCTACTTGAATTTGCTCTAGAGAGGTTAAACATCTGAATGACACACCTTAGTTTACTTCACAGTATCAGATGTGTATGGTGCTGCCTAAGTCTCATTAAAAGACCAAAACCATAACTTTCAAGATCACTTTTGAAAATCTGATTAGTCTCCATGTCACAAGGGCACATTAGGAAGTTCTGTCTCGCTCCCATTCTCTGAAGGTGAAAGTAATTAACAACTGAAAGATACCGAGACCTGTGTGTGTATGTGTGTGCTTATCTAAGCCCAGTCTGATATGCCCAGAAATGAAAATGCTTATTTTATCATAGAATTATTTTCTGAAATCCTATGGATGAGGTCATGCAAGAAATATTTCTGAACAATATAGTCCTCTGGTATTAGTTTATCTAATTATTTTTTTTTCAGTAGCATTTGCACCTAAAGATACACAACTAGTTGTTTGTACAAGGCAGCAACCTCTGGGTAAGAAATAATAATAATAATGAAAGAGTAAAATGAAAAGAAGCTGCAGCATGTTTTGTCATCGAATATATTTTGCAAGGAAAGAAATCTACCCTTTGCAACTTTTTCCTCTAAGAGGCAATGTAATATCCCTTTCCCTTTTGTCATGATTGTGCAGTCTTCTACCCCAACAGAGGTAGTGTTGCCACTGAGATAATATATATGCTAGGCTACATGCAGGCAGCTGTCACACCAATCTGAAAACTACCACAGACCTAATTAACACAGTAATGGGTTTTCCACTCTTACACTCTCTGAGTGACAGTTTAATAAGGAACTCCACAGCGATCCTATAAATCAGAATCAACCTACCTCTTAACAAGATAGATAAAATGTTCCAAAAATTAATTCTGAGTATTTCAGTACATAATATTTCCAGTGAATAAATATTAGCATTCATTTACACTCAGTTTATTACCCATATTCAAAACTCATTCCATGACTATGTGCCGGTGATTTAAGACACATGTATTTTAGCTAGGTGAAGAGTTATATCTCTACGGGTTATAAAATTGTCTAATAACAGGAAACTATTTCACAAAAATAGTTTTGCACTGAAGAAAGCTGTAGAATCAGAAGCCTTTAGACCATCAGTGATCCTCAATTTGGCCTTAATTTAGTACTTAATATGTAAATTTAATATCTGTAAAACAGCTCCATCGGAATTAATTGGATCCCTGTGCTTCAAATGAAATAACTTGAAAGTAAGCCACAGAGCACAAGCTTGTTGACTTTTAATAGGTCCATTTATGTTTTTTAGAGAATTAGGACCTGATCCAATAAAGCGCACTTTGAAGAAGAGCAGATCCTCCCCGAAACAGAATTTTAAGGACACATAGGGTTAAAAAATATAGTTTGCTTTTAAGGCAGATTGGAATTCCTCAGTACTTTACTTCCAGGACAGAAAAACATCACACTTTTCTCAGGCCTCTGAATCTCCGATTAGTTTTCTTTTTATATGTCTTTCATGGGTAAGATGCTTAAAGGTGGATTTATATGACACACAAGGAAAAGTAAATCAGCCTGTCTAGTTCCAATTCCAAGACCTCTAAAGTAATGGACAGATGTGACTAAAGAGATATATGCTAAGGAAGGAGAAAAATAAAATGCTTTGTAAAAATAATTTTTGAACAGGTTTTATTAAGATTTATAATCTCCTGGGTTTTATAAATAGGTCTCTGCCTATATATGGCAAGGATAACTTTTTTTTTTTTTTTCATAACACAGAATTTTCAAAGTATTTTTGAGGTTGTTACAGTCCACAAACTGATATCATGGATCTTGTTGTGCCTGAAGTTTTAAAATCCACATATTATAGGCAGCTTAGTTATCACTTGTAGTTCTATGAAATCAGACAAACACTTCTTTATCTGTTATTATTTATCCTCCTTGGGATGAAAAATCACCCTCTAAGTTCAATGTTCAGTAAGTGCAGTCATGCACACTTACACATGCACACACATACACACATGCTCACTGGGCTGAAATATGATCAAATGACAAGAAAGGCCAGCAAAGGAATTGAGTAGAATTAAATTTATTGTGAAAGCATATGAGAATTACAGGGAGCTTATTGTTATTGTTATTATCTTTACAGATGAGGGCAGAATGTCTCAAAAGATTGAATTCACAGACAAGACTCATAACTGGTACCCAATGCAAATAAAGAGAAAATGGAATATAAGATATTTAATTGGAAAAGTCTCACAAAATATGGAATTTGCCAGTTAACAACCTTGAACAGTATTATTTGTTACAATTTAAGCCAGACTATGTGATGTCATCCTGACCCTTTAAAACCCTTAAATAAGCAGTCATCAGTAGAAATGTTAATAACAGGAAAAACTTATGAAAAATGGGCATAGCAAGACACTGACTGCCCTGCAAGTTTTTCCAACTAGTAGCAAAACTGCAGGGCATTTATAGAGGAGAAATTCTACATATTATTTCAACAAAGAGGAAAGGATGGAGGCCGTCAAATTGAAAGATAACTTGTCTGTGAGTGGACATAACATTGTAACATTGATCCTTCAGAGTGCACAAGTAAAGGCAGAATGAAAAGAAGACCTTTCTGAAAGTCAGAGAAGTGGAAGAAAAGATCATTTCAAATGCTGTAAAAGGTATTAGCAATTAAAAAGAACATTAAAGGCACAGAGCAGAGAAACTAAGTACGATGAAATGCCTTGCTGGTATTTTGAGCACAGAAAAGAAAAATGGACACCAAGTCAGACTACTGAGGATGGATGCAAAAACATAGCACTGCAATTAAAGTCTGGATTAGAAAATAAAGTCACAAAAGGAAACCCTTGGAGTAAATGAACTGTATCAGGAAACCACTTATAAATAAGTATTCCAGAAGTAAGATGAAAATAAGATAGATGGTTAGTTTGCCCCTGCAGAGATTGAAAGTGATTGACATATGATGCCAAAAATTTCTAAACACTTAATGACTTTTTACCCTCTCTCTAAAGAACTCATTTGCTATCAGACACTATAATTAAATATCAGGCGTGGAGGATCAAGACTTCAGCCTGGTATAGCAAGGAACAAATTGATCCTTGACTTAATCAGATGTTTTCAAACTGCCTTCATCTGATGACTTTTTTTTTTCCAGAGCACTGAAAGCCTTCACTAATAAAAGCTCAGTGTTAGGTTTCCTCTGAGACTTTGTGACAGATGGATATGAAAAAATAGCAAAAGGTAATAGTGTCACACTGATTTATAAAGGAGGTACAAGAAAACTTTAGATATCCTAACTTCCATTTCTGAAAAGCACATGGAGCCAATAAGCAAGCAATCTATGAACACACTGAGGGATGACTAATCACCACCCTTTGTGTGTCAGGAGTGAATCATGCTAAAACAGCTTCATTTTCTCCTTCAAAAGGTAAAGGCCTTATGGATGGAGAAGAAACATCAGATGTTTAGATGAAAATGCCACAATTAAATAGAAAGGTGAGCATTTTCCACTGCCCAAAGGGTCTCTGCAGGGTAAAATGTTTGCATGACTAATAGAAGCAAACAGAAGGTGTGCTTGTTAAGTATTGTTAAGACTCACCAAGGCAAGAAAACTGTAATTATTAGCCTGAAATTCAAATAAATTGTGGTAGATTTTGGATACGGTCAGGAAAAAAAAAAATAATCTATTTTTCTAGGGCAACTTATAGCATATAAACAGGAATAAAAAAATTAGGTCATTGGCTGGAAAAAATCTGGAAATTAACCTAAATCACACACAAAGAAGGATTATTATTTTACACTGTTGAGAAAAAAAGAAAAAAAATTCCATGCAGAAAGATTGTGCCTATGATATTTGAAGTAGATTTTCTCTGGTCTCTGCATCACTGTGATATGGTCTTAGCTGGAATATTACAGCCATCCTTGGATGCTACAGCAAAACAAAAATTTTTTGATGAAATGGATATTGTTCGGGATGATTACAGATGCAGAAAATATGACCTGCAGATAAATAAGCATTAAAAACACTGGACTTGTTTATCTTGAAGAAAAGTGAAGTGAAATGTACTTTCTTCAAATATGTAAAAAAAAGATTCAGAATATGAAGGTGACATTTTGTTTGATTTGTCTATGACAGACTGTATTAAAATATTTAGCTTAATTTACTGTTTATCATTTTAAAATGGTTTTCAAAAGATAATGAACAGAGGAATACATTCACTAAAGTTATTGCTACATTCTCTGTCACTGGAAATAAGACCAACTTCTACATCACTTGATAAACTTGGAGGAGTTTTCTTGTGTAGCTTTAGAGGAATGTCTGAGCTATTTAGCTCCTACTCTGTACGCCCAACAAAAATAAATTGGACAAATTTAATGACCAATTAATCTGGTCTGTTGTAGACATTTACTGTGGGATTAGATTGATTTGTCTCTGGGATTGTTCTACTAACACTTAGGAGATTGTAGACAATGAGACAGATGCAGACATCTGTACTCCGGATACCTAAAGCTGGGGAATTGACTTCCTCAAGCCATTAGCAAGCTTGTCAGTTTGAATGGTCCTGATACACCCACCAAGCATGCCCACACAGTTACTAGCAATATTAATGATGTATTAATGAAACAGGTTGGTTACCAGGCATAATGTAGCTCTGTTTCATAGGATACTGTATAAGCCCAGCATGGATCATTGCTGTAGCAAGAAGAGGAGAGCACAGTACCTTTGCTCAGCTTTCGTTCTGATGTGCAGTCCAAGTTTTGAAATTATTTCTTGTGTAATCATTACACATATGTTATGGAGCCCACAATAAATTAAAATTGTACACCTACAAGGAGATTTAGAAATGCAGTGGAAATTGAAAATTTAGGCTCTGTCTGACTTGCTTATTTTTCATTTTGGTTGACCTAGGGCTTAATGGGACTTCCTTTTATATCAAAGAAGATTCAGATCAAAGCCTCACATTTTTTTATCTTCTAGAGTTTTCTACAAAAAATTGCATAACTAATTTTTATGGATGTACTTTATATTAAAGTCAGAAATAAGTTCATGTTCTTATTTTTTGTCTTTTTAGATTACTGAAGTTTGATTGGACATATATTGGACTTTGCATAATAGAATTCTTGGCATATATTAGAAAATTCACAATGATTAATAGTATTAATTGTTATTTGAACATTTCACAGACTATCACAAACATTAGGTGTTTTCTTTGAAGTCCCACTCCAAATAGCCCTTAAATTATTTGGTTCATTCTGTTGAATTGTACATCTAATTCTCATTAGGACCAGTGGGAATTACATCTGTACATAAGAGGAATAAAGCTTTTATTTGCCTAACAAAATTAGAGAAGCTGTTTAGAAACAAGATTAAGGGTGTGTCTTGACTCTTTCTCACTGTCCTCAACAGGACTGTAAGACTTCCCTTACTTTTTGCCTTTTTCATATATAAAGACATTTGAAAATTTCAGCTTTAAATATTTGGCCATATATATTTGTAGCACAAATACATTGTAAATGTTCTAATTCAAAGGAATAGATTAAAACACATATATATGCTGGTATAGCTCAACTCTGCTGAGAGATACTAACAGCTTTAAACAGCTTAAGGGTATGTAAGGTACAAAACAGTTGTGGCCAAAACACACAGCTACTTCTGTGGCCTGCATAGTAGTCCTAGTCCTAAATTTGGGATTTCCAGAGAAGTGAGATACTTGGAGCACAGAAATCCACAGAATGAAGCTGTGCATCTTTGCTTGACTCCTATAAGTCAAAGGTGTTTAAGAGCTTAATGCCATTTGTGCTTTTAGATACCTACTCATTGTTGACTTCCAGCATGAGTTAGGCCCATTACTTATGAATATTCCTTGGACAAGCTGTGGAGATAAAGCTCTTTTTGCCTCTTCCTTTTCCATTTCACTTGGTGAAAACATCTGCCCAAAATGTAAGATGTTAATGCCACCTGCTGTAGGTACATACATTTGGTGCAGTTCTGAGCACATAAAGTTAGAAGTCTCTGCTTACTAGACTGTCAGTGGAATAATTAAGGTAGCTCTGTCAGATGTTCCCCTGTGCCAGATGACAGGAGCACAATGTATAGTCAGTGCTTGCCATGGTACAATTCCTCAGTCAGACACCTGAAGGTATGGGGTAATTGTATTCTTCTACTTGTTCCCAGGTTATTGTCGCTTAATGAAATTCCACCTTTGAAATTAGCAATAATATCCTCCAAATTTCACCCCCAAGCAAGTTCTTATGTCTCCCAGCATGCAAGTAGGTCCAAAAGTCTGGGAAGCTAATGGTTTCTCAAAATTATATATTGTTCTCAGCAATATTTGTACAGCTCTTTATGGCATATAACCTGTGGTGATAGTAACAGCCTCTGTATCACACCTGTGAGTTGAATCACAATTAGCAGCTCAAACACATCTAGTCTGACTTCCTCTAGAGTTACATTGGCTTAATTCCCTTTTGTATGAAATGTATCTTGAATGAAAATATATAATCATGTTTAAAGTGAGTAATGGAAAAAACACTATAGTATTTGCTAAGTGGTTATTATTATAAGTCTTGTAGTGAAAAAACGTGTGTCTTATTTTTCTTTAGTCTGAGCTATTTAACATCAATTCATAACCACGGGACATCTATTCTCCACTATCAAACTCCTGTTTCCTCAGTAGGCACTTATAAGAGGTTATCAAATCACACATTAATTTTTGCTAAGCTTTCATACACAGTGGTTGACTTCTCTCACTCTAAATCATCTTTCAAGTCTGACAGCTGTTCTTGTGGATTTTCCATGACATCTCAGTCCAGCAGTGGCCTCCTTAACTGGTAACTCCTGGGCTATATGGAGAATTCCTGTGTGAGATGGCAACAGTGCCAAATAAAAGCACTCTAACTGCCTTTACCCTCACAAACCGTACATGCCCAAGATTATTTCCTGGTGCTGAGTCCATCTGGCAAAGAACAGTTTGCATTCATATTATTAAAACCTCTTGTTAATGACCTCTTACCCCTCTAAAATAATGTGATCATTCCAAGAAACCTACTGAGAATAGTCGCAGCCTACTTCCTGATCAGCAAAAGTTGAAGGAAATAGAGGCAAAATGGATATATCAGTTCAAGATCCCATGTCTCTAATATTTTAAAAGTTGTTCCTTTGGTCTGATTGCTTTAATGGGATCTTCTATTCAGGTATACTTCCTGTGCACATCAGAGTAACAGCTTCCTACAACCCATCTGATGACTCAGCCTTGGTCCTGTATCCACAGCTTGCTTCTTGTTCTTTTTCCCTATAGAAGATTTGGTTTATTTTCAGGAATAGGAAGGTATAAACTGGTCTGACAAGATCTGTTTTCCATAAACTCATGCCAATTGGCATGAATTAAATCACTTTCCTGTAAATCTTTATTAATAAAGTCTTTTATCTGTTTTCCACTCTTTTCTTCAGTCTTTGTGACAGGCTGAAAGATATAGTTTGATCATCCCATTTGTCTTTTTAAATATTGTCTGTTCCATGAGTTATTGAAAATCAACTATGTTAATGCGGGATTTTTCCTGAAATAAGTGCAAGTTTTCAAGTTGTCTGAAAATCCTCATTTTAACATGTCTAGCCCTGTAACTGTTGATAAAACCTCCCAGAGTTACTGATGCAACAGAAAATAGTTCATCATTTGCTATTAATGAAGTAGTCATCTGACATGTTCTATCATAACATCTATTTCAGAATGTTTTTGCCTGTCACATAATTGAAATGAAAAGGTAGAGCTTGTCAGGTCTCATTGATCAGTTAGATTTGATTTATCAGTCAAAAGATGAACCCTCTAATCAAGCAAAGCTGTGATCAATACAACTTACTTAAGTTTCTTTTTTCTTCAGGCTCTTTGAAACATTATCATTTAATCTGTCTATAGATGTCTTTATGTTTTTCTAGAAAGTTTATCGGTTTTCTGAGTTCATAGCATTAGTTAACCTTTATTGCTATAAACATCCTTTCCCTTTTGTTTATATTTCTTTTTACAATTTCATTATAGCTCATTTCACTTCCGATTTAATCTTGGTTTATTGTTTTAAGACTATAGCTTGTTTTATTTCATCAGTGTGACATTTTTGGATGCCTATTAAAACGTTCTGAAACAATTAAAATTTTAATCTTTAATTATGACTTGGTTCTGGATTTATCCCTTATCGAAAATGGCCTTTCTAAAGCAAGAGGAAAGTTTATAATAATTTTTTCATTTTGTATTTTTCAGTATAAGAAAACAAAGCATATAATAATCACTTGTATGTCAGCGTCAGCATCAGCTCAGTATGAGGTCTATGGAAGAATTCTGCTTAGTTCAGATGTCGCTTTGTGATTAAACTATTGTTTTCTGGGAATTGGATAAATCTTTTCTGACAATCCCAAAGGTTCAGTGTTTGTATCATCAAGAAGCAAGTACACATCATGCAAACTGAACTTCTTCACAACTATATTTAATATAGAAAGATATAGGAATAAAAATAATAAAAATAAAGCCTCAGGTAGGAAGTTGTGAGTGAATGGGTGGGGTTTTTTTTTGTTTGCTTTTTCAGCCAATTGGACTATTTTCAAGCAGGTGTAAATAAGAAGGTAAAAACTTCTTTTTGGCATTTTATCATTAATTCTATGATTTTTCTATTATCAAGGCATGTACCAGAAAAGCTAAATCTCATGCAAATGGCATAGGAAAGTGAATTTTCAAATGTATCCATTCATAAGCTATATGACATATACATGTTGTTATAATTTCAAGTATGGTCATCTGTGTGAAAGAAAGTAGAGATTGGAGATCTATTAGTAAAGGGTGTCCTTTGGATATACTCTTTGTTTTCTTTTTAAATGTGCCAGTTATGTATGAATAATTCTGTGAGATATCCTCAGTGCCTGTTACTGTATTTCTCTAATATCAAAACCACTCACTGCAGTAACTGAGGAAATTTTATGTTTTTTTTCCAAATAACTTATTTTTAATCCACATTATTTTCCATAAGGAAAATAATTCCATGGGCAAGAGTTTAAGAGTTAAAACCAGTTTAAGTTTGCAAATAGGGAACTAGAAAATTATAAAATCTACAGTGCATTATCTACTATAATACATTTGTAAGCAGCAGAAGGCTTATATAGAGTAATTTGCTTCATTGGTCTTTAAAATATATCTTATCTCCAACTAAACCTACAACTGCATTCCTGACTTTCATGGGCATCAGTGGATACCAGTTTACAACATCATCAAGGGTAATGGAGAGACATACAAGTGCAATATATACCCAGGCAAACAGCAGTAACAAGACAAGAACATGCAATAATGTGATCAGTAGGAATGAACTGGAAACCTCAGCCCCAGCAAGACTGTTATTTGCTGTTGCCAGTCATGAAATGCTGCTCTTTTGCAGGAGGAGAAGGCATAGGGTTATGCTGGGGACACCTGGCATCAGACATCTCACTCTGGCTCCTGCATCTGCATCATGAGTGGTCACAGGGCTTCCCTGCAGACTTTCATCTAGAAAGCAGTGGTCACTCAGCCACTATCTTTGTTACCTTTGATGAATTCTTCTGGGCTAACAACACATACACAGAACAAAGGAAGAGTGAAAATAACTAGAAGTTAATTTTTGCACTTCTCACCCACGTCCAGCAACTCTTGCTGCTGTCTGCCCAGGATTGGCAGGCTCTGAAGAATGCAACAATCCTGCACATTTCCAGGACCAGAGCAGCACCTAAAATGTGGGCCTGTTCAAAACTTAGTGAGAGCTTGTTCAAAGAACTCAAACTCTAACTTGCCCACTGATCCAAGCTGGGTATTGCCCATAAAAAGAACATGTCAATAGCCTTTATCCCTTTGCCTCTAGTTCTATTGGATTAGAAATAAAAAAAAAAAAAAGGATGTATAATTTGGACCCTGCTTTTGAAACAGCAAAGATAAAGTATAGCTTCTTTTAGCAATATACAAGGATTTTCTATAGATGTCTATAAACCTAAACTGCAGAATGAAATGAGTTTCCTGTATTGCTACAAATCCCATACTGATAACTGTGAAAAAAGGCTTCAGTAATCACCTGGGTTTAAATATGATCAAAACAAAATATCAGCAAGAGGATATTGTTTCTGATTTTTATTGCAGCTTTCTTATGAGTAACAAAACCCCCCGATTATTTAGTTACCTTTTATTTTCTGTAACACAATAAATATTTTTTATTAGAAATGGATTAAGAATGGATTAGAAAATATGATAAACATATTTTCAAAGCTTTCTTCAGTCATTTCTGTTATAACTGCAAATGCTGGAATTACACTAAAACTTTGATAATTCCCAGGGCCATTCTTTTTAATGGAAAATTATTGCCTTTGAGCATGTGAAATTGCAAAAGATACAAATAAAAACAGATTTAATAAGAGTTATTGTAGTTGGATTCTGATGTTTGCTCAAGTGTGCCTGGAAATCTGAGTATAATCTGCAATAATAAAGTTGTAGTAATTTCTAATTCATTTATTAGTGAACAGAATGAACATATTGATCTGCAGTTGAAAGCTGTGAACTATAGAGGTAGATGTGTTATCTAGAATCATTAAGCAAAGTTGGGTGTATTCAAGTGGCACTTCAAAATACTTTATTCTCTAACATCTGAGTATGAAAATTATTAGATATGAAGACCACTGAAGACCAAAAAATAATGGATTTTCTATTTATTCCTGTTACTGTTTATCCTCATGCATGCTTTTCATATTCTTAGTTCTCCTTCAGGAAGATAGTATTTGAACTACTATCACCTACAAGAATTACACACAGATATTTATTGCCAGGTTTGAAATGTGATGTTCAACTACAAAATTGGATAAGGAGAATGTACATAACTATCAACAGTGCAATTTATATTTCAATCAGAGATGCTCCTGGGCTTGTTGCATGAGGTGGCATGAAGTGTAATGACTATACTATGCAGAATATGGAATTTTATTTTAAAACTTTGTATTATGTCCTAGATTCAAAATTTAAATAATTTGGCAAATTTCTGAGCTTGATGCTGTGTGGTGAGGATACTTTTGCTATTGTGTTTTGCCTCTGATAATGCGGCATATTTTCACAAAAACTGATAATTATATAGGAGCTAAAATTTACTTATAAATATACTTTTAAATTAACTTTCTTACTGACATGGAAACCTAGCTCTTTTTAAGTAAGTGTAACATGGAGTCCTTTATCTCTATGATACTAACTGCAATTCACTTCAGACTTCTGGGCCGTGTATATTTATTTATGGAAGATATAAGCTTAAGTTTGTATTTAAGGTATTGAACATCAACTAATAATGTTCAAACTATAAGGTGTGATTTAATTTCAACAGAAGTGGAAAGGCTAAACACCAAATGAAGCACACTGGAATCAAAGTCTTTATTAAGGCATTTCATTAAAACTGGCATAGTATTTGATGCATATAGAGAAAAAAGCAAGAATGCAAACTTGTGACTGTTGCCATAGCTATAAGCAAGTACAATTGTCAATTTGAAGTGAACTGAAAGAGGAAAGAACAAAAGAGTCAAATTTAAAAAGACAGACAACTTTTTAAATTAAATCAGTGCAAGATATAATACATTTCTTCAGGCAGAAGTCTACCGCTGGAGACTTCAGCAATGAGCTTTGTGAAAAAGGAAAAACTCCCAATTTAATTATCACTTCAGGGTGAAATTGTTGAGTCCAGCTGTTAAATACAGACACAAAGTGACATAAAACTATGAGATTCTGAATACTGCTGAATGCTGGAGTACTTTGATACTGTGATTTAGTAAGCAAAGTTGTCTAAGAAATTCCATTTTTATAATGCAATTGGAATGTCACAATTTTTATTTTATTTATTTTTAATACCTTCCTGAAGCTATGGCTCAGGGACAGAAGGTAACAAACTAAGTTCCATCTTCAGTCTAAATTTCATAACAGGCTGCTTTGAGATCTATTCATATTCCCATATAGTCTCATCAGGGTCAGCTTTTTCCAATACTGACTAGTATTGTCCTGGTTTGGGTGAGAATAGAGCTGGTTCTGTTCAGTGATTTTACTTTGCATCTCAGTTCTTCTAACTAACTGCACTTTCTGAAGTTAGCAGCCTGTTTTCACAGACAGTGTCTGCTGCTGGCAGTGATAAAACCCCATGGTTAGAGTCAGTACCAAGGATTGGTGTGCAGACCAAGGCCACTGCAGGATCTTGTGTACCACATTGCGGAATGCAGGGAAGTGAAAGGCCGCATCTGCAGGGAGGAGCAGACAGGGCCAGTGATCCCAAACTGACCAACGAGGTATTCCAGCCCACGTACGTCATATTTGTTATGAAGCAGAGGGATCTGGAGGGTCTGTGGCTGCTCTCTCTCTGGGTTCTCCCAGGTTCTTCTCCCCTCTTGGACTGCTTTGCCAGCTTTGCTTGTTTTGGCTCAGGTCCTGTTCTGGTTTCTTCCTCGGAGCATCCAAGGGGGACTCCTTTCTGCCTTCAATCCCAATCTGTGTGTTCCTGAATCCAGCTCCTGAACACAGCTCCTCTCTGCTGTGGGGTCCAGTCTGGGACTCTCTCGTTGTCTGCTCTACAGCATCGGTGACGGTGATGTAATTACCATCGGGGGATTGTTCGATACTGGTTTTGTATATATTTATACATACTCTATTTTTATTATTATTATTTTCATTTTGATTTTCATTAAAGCTATTCTAGTTTCCTTTTCTAATTTCTAAGTCTTTCTCTTATTTTAGGAAGAATTTCTTCATTGTGAGGGTGTGAAACACTGGAACAGGTTTCCCAGAGAGGTGGTGGAGGCCCCATCCTTGGAAGTTTTTAAGACCAGGCTGGATGGGGCTCTGTGCAACCTGCTCTATTGGGAGATGTCCCTGACATGGCAGGGGGGGTTGGAACTAAATGATCCTTAAGGTCCCTTTGAACCCTGACAATTCTATGATTCTATGATTCTATTATTCCCTTTCTCTTCCACTTTGGGAAACAGAGCATCTATTATAGGTCTAAGGGGCTGCCCTGACCCTAAACTGTGACAAGTATACAGTCTCTGTCAAAGGACCTATATTCCTTACATTAATTCTTTTTTCTATCACCTGTTGCCATGCACTTTAGATCCTCACTTTCTTATATGTTCTCACATATGAATAATGCATAGCTGGACTGAGTATAACATAGGAAACTCAAATGTTTTCTAGTTGGCCAATGGATGATATTTTCTAAAGTAACTGATTATGTTTATAAGATGGATGTGAAACAATGAAAATTAATTTATCTTACATTTAGAAATGCATGATGAACAGTAATGACATAGTATTTATTCAAATGGTCTATTTAAATAAACTTTCAATTGATAATAAAAATAAATTAGAAATCTGTACTCCCCTTTCATACCTTACAAAAACAATTTTTTAAAAAAATATTTTTTTAAATAATTACTTTTTGAGATAATTTTTCTCACAATTTCTCA
>JANIJG010023796.1:141645-174979 GCA_024611175.1 Megaceryle torquata | reverse complement strand
TTCTTTTTCTTTTTTTCTTTTTTTCTTTTTCTTTTTCTTTTTCTTTTTCTTTTTCTTCTTTTTGTGTGTGTGTGGTTTTGTTTTGTTTTTTTTTCTATTAACACTAATCAACCTTGTATAAATGCATATTTACCTAACTGATAATAGCATTCATGAAAGATGTGAGATGTTTTTTTTAATATTACTTTTTTTGAAAGGAAGTAGAGCTGAGTATCTCTAATTCCTAGAAAAGCTAAATCTATTATTTTCAGATTTAGAACTAGTTGCCCACTGATATATATTACAATAAATGTAACAGATTAATATAGAAAATACACCTGTCTGAAGATAATTTGCTTCATATGTTGAAAAAAAGGAACACTTTTATTTTACAATATAAGCTCCCCTTTTCCATTTGAAGAAGATCTTTACTATCCTGGATACTATTGCATTGTAACTAGAAAGCTAGGAGAGTTCGTTAAGAGATATTGCAGAGAAAAGTGACTTTCATTATGTGCTCAACGAGATAAGTGGAAATACAATATCATACCACTTTTTAGAGAATGTAAAGCACTCTCTTCTTGTTGCAATTCCTTCATCGCCTTGCCCCACACTTCTCTGAAATGGATGCTTTGTCATTTCAAGGAAGTATTGCTTCTATAAAGACTACGGTAAGGACCGTGAGCAGCTGAAAACAATCAATATTACCGCAGAAGGACAGTAATTCTCATGTTTCAAATTTGTTAAGAAAAACAAAGAAAAGGGCAAAGAATTATAATATATAAAAATTATCTTGAATTTCCTATCACACTAGTATCAGATTAATCAAACAAAGGCAGATTCTGAACAATTACATAAATTTGTAGAGAGGAACTAATCACTCTGTATGTGTTTGTAAAATAGCTATCTTCCATATTGACTAGGACACCATAATTTTATTATGGAGTCAGGAGTCTGCCACTTTTGACAAATGGCAGAGACTTGCTTAGAGACCAAATATACTCCTGAACATGGTACCAGAAGTTTAAGAATGATAGTGAGGATTTTATTTTCAGTCTCCACTATTAAGCAAATCTGGATAATATACACTCATCACTGCAGTCTTCAGGCTGATCATTTGGGGTTTTTTTAAAAATTGGAAAAAGTAAGATGTTTTAACAATCTGAAAGGGATGGTCTTTAAAGGAAAATTAAAAAAAAAAAAAGAAAAAAAAAAAAAAAAGAAAAGGTAAAATCTCCCACAACTTCCTTGAAGATCTGGTCTTTGATGAAGTACCACAAATAAGAACCTTACAATGATTATTCAGTTGCAATAGGATAAGAGCCAAAGTTCATATAATTTTCTATCCAACAGTCCTATCTGAGAGTAAAAGTTTGATTTAGCCCCTAAATGTGGTACTAAATACAGATAACTGGAATATATCTGAAGCCTGACTGCTGGTTATGCCTATTCACTTCAGTTGATGCAGAAAGCAAAGACATCATCTGGAGTGTTTCTTGAATTCCGATCCCTTCAGAGATCTCTGAGAGTGGCTACTGTTAGCCAGTAAGCCTATCTTCTGCTCCGACTTGAAAATGTGTCACCCTGACAGATAAATTCACCCACGAATATGCTGAGCAGCCATTCTGGTTAAACAGTGCATGCAGGTGAACAGTAAAGGCTGAGGAGAAAGGTGTTTTTGAAAATTGCTTTTTGTTTTGTTGTTGGATGCGGTTACAGCTGTATCTTAACTTGACACAAGTACCAACGTGAAATGTGGTGGATAATATTGTAAGGATTAAGATTTATAGATCTTTGAAGCTATTTTCCTGTCTTGGTACAGTAGAAATAAATGTTAAACTAATATTTTTATAACACTCACTATACAATTTCTTAATTGTATTTTAAAGCTGAATAATTTTACTTTTGAAAGAAAACAGTTTTTAAAAGAATGAAGAAAACTCTGATGCATGGGTGATTTCTATTTGCACTGTAAATGGATACATGATATCTACATGCAGTTTTTTAGTTCAAATCTAAATGGAGTGAGAAAAAATTAAAATGCGTTGTTACCTTCTGAAAGCTGTGCATTGACACGTGTGAAATGAGCCTTCAATCTAAAAGCTGAAGTAATTACATTTGCTTTTAGGTAGCAAAGATTCAGCAACACAAACAGCTAAAATGTTAATCCAGAGTGTCTAGCAGGAATTTCCAAGCTGCAGTAAATCCATGAAGCCATGAAAGCACCGTATACGAGTCATATATGAGTGCTCATAGTAAAATCTTTTTTCAGAGCTGATGTAAGCAGGGGATGTATTTTCAGGATTTAACAGCACCAAAATAATATGGTAACATCTGAATGTCAAAGAAAAATGGTTTAATTATATTTTTAACCTGTAGGACATGTACTAGTCTCATCAAAAGCAGTGTCCCATAACTTACAGTTACTGAACGTTTCTCTAAGAAGAAATAAAATCCAGGACTGTGTGGGACAGTCTCTATGTATTTTATACATATCCCACAGGAAAAGGAAACCCATAAGCAACTAGAAAATATGTTGGAAAAAAATTATCTATGACTAGATTTTGAATGCTGGAGTTTGAGTCACATCTCTTTTTCATTTCTAATGACATTTTCAGAGGAAAAAAATGCTTCCAGCTAGAAACAGGAGGCTTTTCCTCTTCTTTCCCATAAGCAGTTATGTTTGCCAGAAATGTGCATCTATCCATCTTGAAATCTCTTAATAATTAGAGAAGCAGTTAAGAGAAAAGTAAAAAAATATAACCGAGGTATAGATTACCCTTCAGAAGAAGAAATCTGTTTGGAATATGGGAGGTATCAGATAAATTATTTCCTTATTCTGGTTTCCAAAACGAAGGCAGGGAATGCCATCACTCTACCAGAGGCTTTAGATATTTGTTTCCACTTCTTCCATTATGAATATCCCAACATAAATTGTTTGGTTAAGCAGAAATCCTTCCAGTTTATAATTCAGCAAGGCAAAAATGAAGGAAAAAAGATTGCATAGTCAAGTTATATTGAACTGTATATATGTGTATGTATATTTCAGAAAAATTTGCTTAGGATACACGTGCAAAAATATTTACAATAGCCCCTTAGAAATTATTTCTTGTGAAAGTTGTGACTGGCCCATTAGGAAAAAAAACCCAGCTTATAGACACTATTACTAAAGGTAGGAAAAATAAGTCTGGAATTGGACTTTCCATGAGTAATAAATAGCTTTGTGGCTTTTTTAGTAAATGGGGGAGTACATACATATATATGAGCATGCATGTGACAGTGACTCATAGAAACAAACTGGCACATAACAAGGCCCTGGAGCCTCTCCATGCTGCCAGTACAGGCACTTCTGAGGGCTGACAGTGCCCACGCACCAATCCATTTCAGGCTGTTGTCTCTGCATTTAATAAGGTGTTTTGTCCCCTCTTTCTGCCCCAGGCACCACAACTTTATGGCAAAAGCAGTTACCAAAACCTGAACTACTCCCAGCTCATCCTTCTTACACCTTTACTACTTCAGGCTCTTGCCATTCTTCCTAAAACCAAAGTGGTGTTTAGGGATAGAGAAAGCTGAAATTGGCCCGAATGAAGCTGTACGTTACTTTCCATCGACATTTGCTGCTCTTAATTTCTGAAATAAGCCTTTTGGACTTCTGATGTATGCAGGATCTGCAGCAGTCTCAAGTTACCTCAAATTTGGTCAATTCATCTGCTGCTTTTCTTCCTTTACCCAGAAAGGCTCCTGTTGTGGGTGTGAAGACCTTAGGACATGGAAGATTACTCCCCTTTGTAATTTGTCCAGTGATAAACAGTGATTACTGTTTAGAAAGATGTGGCTTGTTTCAGGCTTCAGTTGCCTTGGGTTTGGTCTGCAGCTACTAGTCCCTGATACACCACTCTCTTGGATTAGAGAACCCTTCATGTTCCAGTGTTTTCTCCCTTTAATGGTAGTTATGTCCAGCATTCAACTCACTTTTCAGACATTTTGATTATTTAAACAGACTAAGCTCTGAGTACCTTGCTGAGAGAGACTTTAAATACTCCTCAACTCATTCTATATCTCTCTTTGGCATCTATTCTTATTTTTAAAACCCTTTTTATAAATGTTAGAAAGAAGTCCTAAATGGTGTTCCAGTATAACAGCAAAATAACTTTCTTCCTTCTATTGACTCTTTTTCTCTGTATTTAAGGATTGTATTAGGCCTTTTTGGCCCAGATACCCAGCAATGGTATCTCCAGTTGAGATGTCTATCCATTGTGAATCCCTACACCACTTTCTTTGAGACATCCTTTTCAAGGACACTTATTTTCCTCCTCTATGCTTTCTATTCTTTTTTAATCTCTTTTGTAAAACTCCTAATTTGGCTGTATTACAGGTTTTTATTCTAAGAGGAAAGGTTTATCAAGCAGTTCAGACTTCTCTATTGGACAATAAAAAACCCACCAGTGCCGCAATGCAGTAAGTAAGCCCTCCTACGCTGTTTGATAAGGCCTCTCTAGAGAAACTTCCCTCAGGATGTGCTCGGAAGAGCTGGCTTGCTACCATACTTTCAGACTGCCTCTACTGTGCCCACTTCACTCTCAGAATAATCCCAATACAGCATCCTAACAACTAGATAAAATGATCACTTGCCACTTAGCTATTAATCAATATTTGCACAAATTGTGTCCCTTACAGGACATTTCCTTACTTCTAAGATTAAAACAACTTCCTAGAGCAACAACAACCAAAAAATTACTTATCAATTATTAGACAAAAAGAGACTCAGGATAAGGGTGTGGTTAAATAGTTACTCATTTTATGAATATATGTAACAACCCTGAAGATAATTAACAAAATGTTGGATCTTCCTCAGAAAGTCACCATAATACTCATAATGAAGTTGTAGGACTCTATAAGCACAAGGAAATATAGGTTTCTATCCATAATAATTTAGGCAAATTTATTTTTCTCACTACGTATTTTACATATATATATGTATATATTTTACAGCATATTCTTATTTACACAGTACAGGTATAAGAATGTAAACAAAAACTTCGCACTGGACAGCTTTTCAGAATTTTGAAAAAAAAACCAAAACAAACCAAACAAACAAAACCACAACAAACAAAAACAAACAAAATACAAAAAAACAACCCACAATTTTTCTCTTTAAGTGTAAATTCACATCGAAGTGAGCAATTCTGTAAGATTTTTACCACTTTCCACACATTTTTATTGAAAGAAGCTTACAGAATCCAGATAGATTTAATTCGGTTCTAACTGTACAACAAAGATTGTCCCCAATAACTGGCCTGGCCCTCCCTGATTCCTCCTCTTCTTCTACTCTGCTCACTGATTTTTAGTTTGATAAAGAAAAAGAGTATACTGTGTGGGATTTAGTTATACATTTAAATACAAATTAGAACATGTGTAACTGTACATGTCTTACACAGTAGTCATGGAGAAAATGGACTATCTCAGAGACCTCTGGGATCTTCCCCTATCTAAAAAACAATCACCCAGAGTGACTGGTAGTTTAGATGTGCTCTTAATCTTCCCCTTCTGCCACTTCTGCTTTTTCAGTACGAATTATAGTTCTGTTGGTGACCTGCTACAGAAACTAGAATATAATCTAAAGCTATGCTATTAAACAACAAAAACTATATTTGTTATATAAATACAGATTCACAGTACACACAAAGAATGTATAGAAAGATGTTTTTATGAATACATCTTTAATAAAAAATAGTAACGTGAAAATTACAGTTTCGTGCCAGACATCTTAAGAGAGGCTCAGTTTTGTTCATAGTTTTCCATCTCTGTATTATACTCAGAGTATCCCAAGATCAGGTTCTTTGTTTTCAAAACCAATTTTACCACTGTGCTACTGGGAAAGGCTCTACTTTGAATGGGGAAGAAGCACCTAGGAGGCCTGAAGTGAATATCTATTTAAAAAATATGAAGAAAAAAGAATGATTTACAATTAAAATTATTATTATTTTCCTGCTTTCTGAACACTGCAAAAAGCAGTGAAAGGGAGGAAATAGATTATTCACTCAGAAAGATCTGTACTCTACCCTGGCTTTTTTTTTTTTTTTTAATTCTAACATCACCAAGGTTTAATCAAAATGTTTGAAAACAAAAAATTACATTATTCATTCAACATGGTTTATGGTTATCATGGGATGAAGAAAGTATAACACTTCTATAGGGTCATTCCTGTAATGGCAATGAACCCATGATCTACTAGTGCTTGGAGCAAAGCAAAAGTTGGTTTTTTCAGGCACACCGGATTCCTATGAAGCTGTCCATGAAGGAGGAAAAATATTTTTTGTATCCTTTTTTTAAACAGCAAACTTTCAACCCAATTCTTAGTCCAGCTTTACTCCATAATAATTGATTATCCCATGCCCGTTGTCCACACTTTTGCCTTTTATGGTATATCACATTTTTATTGGCTAAGTAGTATAAAAGAGTATAACACATGAAATTTTCCAGAGGACAGAGATGAATAGATAGCCTCACAGTTATTAGTATAATTTGATATTAAATTTCATCTTGAAATACTTTTGAGTCTCAAGGTGATATGAGAACAATGAAGCATAAACACAGCTATAATTAATAAAGGGTTATTCCATTATCACATTTTTCTATAAATCAAAAGTGCTAATAAGCAGTGGAAACATTGTTTATTACAGTAAATACTGTTGATTAATCTGTTGATTATAGTAAAGAAAACCAGTTAGGGTAGTAGGAAACAGGTAAAAATTGCTGCCTTATATCTGGAGGCAAAGTTGTACTGTCAGAGGTGCAGGAGCCTGAGCATTACAATACAAAAGAAAAATAATAGGATGAAATCTGAATATGTGAAAAAAATTGTCTCAAATGAGCTGGAAATATCCCCAAATGTAAAATATGCCGTTTGATGTGGGATGAGTAACAGGTACTCCTAAAGAACTAGAGAATCAAGAAAGCATGACTGCTAAACCCCTCTGTTTCACAGCATAGCACTGTCTCCAGACTCTTTGAGGTAGCTGGATTTGTGTTATCAGTCCACATGTCTAGATCAAGAAAGTTATAGTATGCCTACATACTAACTCTCTTGCAAGGTAAATCAGTCCACACAAAAAAAGCACAGCGCTGAGTGTGTATACCTTTCTTCACACCTGAACTAACTATAAAAAAACCAAACCAAACCAGTGTATCTGTGCACTATGCTGTCAGTTTGTAATAATGTATAGACTTTTATATTTCTAAAGCCCAGTTCTATTTTCCACCATTTCTGCAAAAATAAGACCTGATTTCTGTTAGAAGTTTGCTTGTGGATAGGTATCTGCAGGACTAAAACCTACAGCATGCTTGATATTAGAGTATGCAGGTGGTCTACTCCAACAAGAGTATATTAAACTGCTCTTTCACACCTAGAAACAGTTCTCGAGAAAAACCGATAGGATCTTATTTTAAAACATAATAGAGTAAAAAAATTTGTATGACTTCTAAGATTTAGACTTGTAATCATATTTGAGAAGAAAACAGTGAAAGAACTAGATCAATGTGCATAAAGCTTAGGAGTGGCTAAAATACATAGGAGGATGATACATAATTCACACTTTAACATAGTGCTTTATCTGCTTTGAAATTCTCTTCAGCTGTAAGTTTAAAACACTCTGCATCCCCAGACCACTTGTAAAGCAGGACTTTTGAAAACCTTTCATCTTAAGCCTTTGAAAGACTTCACCCTTAGTGCATATTAAATCTGTCTAAGACTTCTAATAGTTTCCCCATAGCCCTGTAAAGATGCAGCTATGAGACATTTTGAATTATGACTCTGTAAGTGTTTTAATAAGAACCTGAAGAGCAATGGCATAACTACTCACCTAAGGCCCTCACAAGTAAATAACTCTGTCTTTCAATTTCTCTAATTTCTGCTTTTCCATAACAATGATAGCCCAGGTTAATTTCTGACAAAAGAGACAAAAGAAGGTAGAAAAGGGGAAAGTGCAGACACAAAATGCATTTTTCTCAGGGTTCTGAACATTCAGGTATATGTTAATGTTTGTATTATTCAGTCAGTCATTCTCACTTGAATTTTTTTCTATACTCTTCCCACTTTCTACGAGGAAATTAAACATTCTTTTCCAGTAAAATGCTGTTAGCATCCTGCTTTCTTCAAATCTTGAGTTTCAGTTACTATATGCTCCTTATCTCCTTTATATACACCTCCCTTCTTAAAGTTATTTAATATTTTTAGCTGTTTTTTTATTTTTTCATGTTTCTGCAGAACATATGTCCTGAATAAAATTACAATGAATTTGAGGATGATGTATTTTTAAATGTAAAAAAAAAAAAGTAAATGTAAGATTTGTCAGTACTATTGACAGTGGATCAGAAGATATCTAGTCAAAGGGTTTTACAAGTTGGAAAATAATGTTATACAATATGACAGTGAAAAAAAAATATAAAATACATATCCATAGAGTATTTGGATCATTTATACTATGATTTGTCCATTATCTGCAGAAAGCAAGGTGGATGTCTCAACTCGCATGAAGAAAACTATGTTAAAAACCAGGATTTATTTTTAACACAATTGTCATCTTTTTTTGTGTCTGTGTGTGTCAGCAACAGTAAATTGACTTGCCAAACATAATAAGCCAAATTTTGGAGTCTAATGTCCAGGTACTACTTAGTTTTGCACCAAAGCTAGGTGAAAGGAAAAAAGCAGCTGTGCTGAAGACATAAATATAAGATTGTAACTTCAGTTAGTGCTAGGAAACAAGGAAGAGGCTGCTGCAATGATACGTATACTTGGATGCATTTCCCCCTTCAAGTTACCATCATTTTTGAAAAAAAAAAAAAAAAACCAAAACAAAAAAACCAAACCAAGTATGAGAAGCTGGTATACCAAGATAAGATATAATTCAAGAGAGATGTTATCAGAAGTCCTTGGTGTCAGGAAGGTTGAACACTTTTCAGATGAGAATGAGCAATGTAGAAAACAAGGAGAGTTTCTCCTTAGCTAATTTACAGCATTATGGCAGATTATCATGCTGTAAATTAGAAAATCACTTCTGATGCTGCAATATGTTTAGTGGAGATTAAGGAGAAGATATACAGTGGGTCAACCATAGGCTAGCCAGGAAAGCCCCTGAAAGACACCTGTAGACTGGGAGAAGGGGACAGAGTGTGTATAACATTTCTTTTTCCCTGTACTTACTCTTTCTTAGGCTTTTCAGATGTAATATTGGGACTGATGAACACTCATCCAGACCTAGTAGTTTTTGTTCTTTCATAATTTTTGTTTGCCTTCATAGGAAATTGCCCACAAAAGTGCATTTTATCAAACTTCAGAAGTGTAGGCAAAGAATTACATGGAGTAACTGCATTTTGTTGACTGTAACTTTCCTGTTTTCTTATCCTTTTCTCTTTTATAAAGACAAAAAACGCATAACTTCAGATTCATTTGTAAAATATGCTTGAAAAAGACAGACTCCTACTACCATGAGAGTTGTCAACTTGACCTAAAACATCTGGAACAATTTTTTTGGAGCTAATACCCTTATCATGCTTTTTAAAAGGTATGAAAGATGTGTTTTACATTCAGAAAGAGTCCTTTTAATAATGAACTGGAAGTTAATATCTTTCCATGAAGTCGTTGAAGGTAAGGAGTAATGCCATTTTCTTTGAGACTCATGAGACTTTTCTCATGTGATAAAAATTAAAATTAGATGAGCTGTTCAATTCTTGTATTTTAATACATTCACAGATACAGAATCAGGCTGAGAAGGCAGATAGTATTTTTTGATGTTTATTAGCATGGTATTTATTTTATTGTGGAATTTTTTGTTGATGTGAAGACAATGTATATCCACATCAAACACATTTCCATAAAATCCAATCAATTTTACAGACATAGAAAACATAGAGAATTGATTTTATTTATTTATGTTGACTTGTTGATATTGTTTTAGCATTGTAAAAAGTAAAAACTTTTAATGTTTTCAAAACAAATGTATGTATGTGCTTAATGTTACAGAATATAAATAATCTGACTACATAAAAAAAAAAAAGAAAAGAAAGAGAAATATATTCAGAAAAAGTGTTGTCAGAATTAGTGACAGAAGTCTAAAAGAAAAAAAAAAAAGAGAGTTTATACACAGGTTACTTGAATTCAGTGCTCTTCCACCTGGAAATCTGTGAAGTCAAGGGTGTTTGTGAAATGTTAGAAATGTCACTGTTTTGATACCCTGAAACTGCCATCCTTTTAAAATTCATAAGAATACTAATGTTATGGTAGGCTGGTTAAGCATTAATCATAGGCAAACATTGTCACATTTTCTTAATTAATTTAAATTACTTTAGTATATCCTTTTGAAGTAACTTCTTAATTCAGTTAGCCATACAGATGTAGCTAACAACAACATGATTTTGGAAAAGTGAAGGATAAAGTCTAGGATGATGTTAAGCTCTACAAGGCAGTCTCAATAAGGGAAAAGAAACAAAGGGAAAATTGGTCTTTGTCAGTATAGACCTATGAGTGCTAAAATATGTAAATCAGATTCTTCTATTTCATAACAGAAGATTTTTCTAAGATGAAATAAGGACTGGTTTTCATATAGCTTCATTGATTAAAAAATAATTAAGATTATTCAAAATAGTTTAAATTCTGTTGTGAAGTTTTCACAATGAAATCTGTTCTGAGAAGACCTTACAAGTAATACAGAAACTTGAATGTGTTCCTATTTTACTAATTTTTACTAATAAAATAGTACCATATCAACCCTTTAATCATTCAGGCTTTATTATTTTATTTTTAAATCAACATTTCTATTTCAAATAGTTTCATCCAGATTCCCCTGGGGTAGATTGGTTTTATTTTTTTTTCTGACAGAAATCAGTAAATTTATTGTGGTGTTGTGATAATCTACAATCTGTAGCTAGCTACTTTCCCTATTAGCTCTTCCTTTGTTTACAGCTTCAAACACAGAAAATTGAATATGTAGTTGAGAATGATTACATAATAGGATCCAGCAGCAAAGATTTTGACCACCTGACTGGACTTAAGTTATACTTAAGTTTTCTGACTAATACAAGGTGGATGAGGGTAGTGTGAAATCTGCCCAAGAAATCACATCTATCTTCAGTAAAATTAAATCTATTGTAAGTGTCACCATTTGTTTTTACAGATAGGAATACTCTCTGTGCTTCCAAAATGAGTATGGAGCCCACAGCATAGAAACATCACCTTCACCCTGACCTGCAATCTGTATGAAATTTCCTTTTGCCTTCAAAGGCAAGAAGGTAAAGCAAAGTAATCCTAAGTCATTATGTGTATTTGATGTTTCTGAGACCCAGGAAAATTATGGAGGCATTGATGTTTTTCAGTGATTTCTGACATCAGGAAGACTAGAGAATTTTGAACACTCCTCCCACTCACACACATCTCTGCATATATTAATTAATAGAGCATATTTCAGTAGAAATAGAAAATATAACAGGCAAAGGAAATAAGAATGTGTTTAAAAATTTTATTTTTGTGTTTTGTAAAACCTTAGAAAAAGAACTGAGAAATGTTTAAATGTCAGAATTAAAGCTAACAACATGCATTTTCCTTGTGAGAAGATGCTATGACAAAATCTTTAATCATTTAAATAAAGCTTTTCATTATTCCACATAAATATTTCACTATTTCACAAATTCCTGTTATAAGCACTGCCTAAAATCACTGGCACTTATTACATGATCAAGAATTCATTGTTTTATTCTGGTTTCCCCATTCAATAGCTGTCCTTTACTATGCACTGTCTAAATTCTGTCATTTACTGAATGGGATTTTATGGCACTCATCAGAGCCATTAGTGATGTGATAACACACAGAGATATATTTTGCAACATCCATGTGATGTGAAGACTTACTGTTATCTTTACTGAGCATTTGGAACTATATCACAGAGAAATAAAGCATACCTTCCAAGAAGAAAGTCCCCAGCCAACCACCTTGAAAGAATTTCATTTAAGTGTGCATTCTTATTTTTCTCCATTGTGCAAGATGCAGAAAATTGTGCAAGATGCACTTGCCTCACAGTAAGCTCTGGATCCAAAAGCAGCGTGACTACACAACACCCTAGCTTGAAATTCTTTGAAGCTCCATAACACAAAGGTAGACTCTTTAAAAATGCATCTACAACCTTAAGAATTACCTTTTTCAGGTTATCTGAACTGAGCTGATTAAGATAATTGGACATCCTGAGCTGGATAGCATTTTTTCTTGCATACAAATATGCTTGTGTAGGAACAGCTAGAGACTGATACAGGCTGTGTGCAAGCCAGCCTTAATTTATTGCCTTGCATACATTTTAACTTTGTGGGCTCATGTTTCAGATAGCTTTAGACACACACTTACTAATAGCCCTAAAAGTACTGAAAATCTGCAGCCAGCCTTGCAAGAATGGACTGGTACACACATGCTAGTATCACTGCTCAGTCTTGGGGAATGAGTGTAAAGCTTTGTAACAAAACCACCCTGGAACACAAGCTAAACACCTCTCTGAGCTACTGCAAGGAGGCACATCACACTGATGTGGCAACTCATTTCATTTACATTTCTGTGTAAACACATTGCTACAACAGCCATCAGGCACAGATCTTTGAAGGCTCGATCCGGCAACAGGCACTTTGTTGAGGCTGATGTTGTCAAATAGCACAGGTCATATGCTGTTTGCTGTGAAATCCCAGCCTGTTTCTGCTGCATGAGTTCTCAGCTGCAAATGCTGTTACACAATGATGGATCTGTTTTCACAGGAATTTTGTAGATTCACAACAACTGATATTAATTTTATTAGTACTGTGTGATCTACAGGTAATATCCATTTATGCATCACTTTTCCCCTACATTCTCCCTTATTAAAATCCCTTAAGGATCGTTTATAATGTTTCTAGTGGTTTACCTCCATTATATCATTGTTTTCTTCCCCAGCACCACACAATTCTGTCACAATTCATGTTCCATAAATGTGGTTATGCTGGAAATTGATGCACTCTAGGGTGACCCTGACTGTCAGAAAAAGAAACATCTTGGGGGGACAGTGTAAAATTTCAGGACAATAAGGGAAAAACAAACAGACAAACAAACAAGCAAACAAAAAACCCAACCAACCAAAAAAAAAAAACCCAAAAAAAACCCCAAAAAACCCCCCAAAAAACCCCAAACCCAAAACCCCACAAAAACCCAAAAAACTAGCAAACTCCAACTATTGCCTGATAAAAGTGGAAATACTTGGTTTGTGTGATATATGTTGTATATACATAATATTACAGTTGATCAGACACATGACAAATTCACACATGAAAAACATCTGTAAATCTTTACTTTGACTGTAACTTCAAAGAGGTAGTGCCTGAGCACTGCCAGGACATGGTACAGGACAGGACATGGGTTTCACTTAGGTGATTTCAGGATCTGCTTGCAGCCTTGAGTTTATAGAAAGTCAAGGAAAGAAGAACGTGTAGAAACAAAAGTAATTCAAAATTAGTGTCTGGTGGAGCAATGAACCAATAGGCAAACAGCTACACAGACATTTCAGATGGTAAAAGTTTATGTCAGGCTCTATGGAAATGTCCTGTCATGCTGCTAAACCCTGCAGTGATGGGAAAGTTTTGCTGTTGTGGGAGACAGGGCTGAACTCACCACATCCAGCAAGCAGGCAAAATCATTACCCTGAATGCACACCAGACCACAACTATTTGCAAACTAATATCTTGAAGAAAATAGTCACTGATTGTAATTGCCCTTCAAAATTACACACATCATTTGCAAACACTAATTAGCTTTCATTTTGTAGCTTATTTAAAAAATCAGTAGCAGACAATGATAAGTTCATAGGAGGGGATAATGGGAATATTTTACACAAACTCTTGCCACAATCACCTACACGAGCCAAGAAATAGCTGTTACACTCTTGCCATTTTACTCTCTGCTAAATCTTATGCTAGCATTGAATTTTTGTTTTGCATTCATGGATTTAAATTCCAGGTCTTATTTTCAAACTAAAAATCAATAACCCCTACTTGAACCCAGAATAGGTGTTACACTTTACTAAGCTCTATATCAGTGCTATGCTGATGTGAGAGAGCATGATTTCAGTTAAAAAACTTTGCTCTCTGCAAAACCCTAAAAATGAGCTTAGACAAGTCTTCCATCCACATGTTTTTGGTGGATGTCTGCTTCAAGTATAGAGGAAATATCTCTTACCAGTGGTGCAATTTCATAAGAAAGAGGTTGAATAAAGGTGTTTGTGCAAAAACACATGTTATTCCCAATCATTCTTGAAACTCATCCACATATTTTGTGCAGATTTGAGGATCAGTGTAGTGCAGCTGCATGTTTTATGACAACTGTAGATTTTCTTAGCAAAGTATATTCCTTATTTTATTTATTGATAGACTGATTTCAAATCAGTGTGCTAAAATGTAATTTGAAGAAGAATATCCTGCTCTGACAATGCACATAATTTCAAGCAGACATCAGCATAATAATGTTAATTATTCAAAGTGTTCTGTTTATGAGTTTGTTTAATGTTACGATTTTTTTTTTTTTTGTACTACAGGAAGTGAGAAGATGAATGAAGTTATAATATAGTTCTACATTTTCAGGTTTGGGTAGGATCAAGCTACATTGCTGATACACATCACCTTAAACTCAAACATTTAACACCTCACTGATACAATTTATACTACTATTCATGTTAGACAAGTAAGAGATTTCTGAATTATGTGCCTTCCAGTGTATACATCAGCCATCATTGGATACTATCCCATGGAAACTTGACTTAATTTTTGATTGTTTAATGAAAGGCATTCCCATCACAAACCATGTTTCAATGTGGCTATTGAAATCATCAAACCTGTTTGCATGTTAATCTACTGTTGTCACGGCTAAGGGACAAACCAGGACAACTGCTCAGCATGAGTAATTATTACAGAATCTATCCAATGACATTTTTAATGAAGAAAATCTCACATACAGAGGTTTTTATCTTCACAGAGGAACAAGCAAGACAGCTACGTGAGGTCTCTTACTGTCCACCAGTGTTAAGACACCTCACTTTGCCTTGCAGTGGTTAAGGAACACTTACACATACTGGTCCACAAGCTCTTTTGTGAAGATAATATCCTGGGGTATTGTCCCAGGATATTGTACTTGTTTATAAAGTGATAATACCTTCATATCTTTCTGCTGCAGCCAGTCTCTAGGAGTTTCCCCATACCTTGAAAGCCCCTGTCTGAAGACCCCTGTGTGCAGCTGCTGAAACCTATTCAGGAATTTTCTGGCTTTCAGAAGCATAGAGAAAACAGTGCAAATCAACTTTGTTTTTCAACTCCAAACATACTTTTGTGTTGTTCCTTTTTTAAAAACATACCTATGTTCTACTGTTAATGAAATAATTTGTACATGGCAAAACTGTGAAGTATTTATGGCTGAAGCTTTTTCTTCTGAAAGAGTTTTGCCCTGAAGGAACTGCAGATCTAGGAAAGACCTTTAAAACAAACTTGACTATTTAATAACTCCTTTAATGGCTAGTAATTATTAAAAATAGCTAATATCTTTAAAATATTTATCTTGTCCTTTTACTTTTGTGGCAGAATTAGAACATTCAGATGATTCATTCTTGTTCATCTTCAGCGGATAATTTGACTGCACCTATTTCCATCAAAATATTATCTGCAGAATAGTATTCATTATTATTTCAGGTGGTGTCCCAAGTTTCAACAGAATTTGCTTTTCTGCATATTGCTTATATTAACCTAAGAGTTTTTCGTCTGGAGAGTGAATGATGTTTTGCATTTACAAAGCCAACAGAAAATGAGTAGAGCAGAAGCAGTGTTTAAAGGACTTTTGATTTTAATTTGCTGCATTGCACACCTATTTCAAATGTTGCTATAAGCAAAACTGGCTCGTGCACTAAGGAGCATTTTATTCACTTACAAATAATGGAGTAGCAAAAAGGCAAAGGTAGTAGAAAAAACTGTATGAAATAGTCACAGAAGATACAGAAGTCAGAGAGGTAGCAGCTGGAATTAGAAGGAAAAAGGAGAAAAAATATTTGTTGTCCACTATCTTTACCTGTTTTATCTCTGGAAAGTATTTCACTTTCTTCTGTCTTTCCCCACAAACATATAAAATGTTCTCATTTATACTTTTCTTTTCCTCATCTTCCCAATTCCAGCTGATGTTCTATTACCCTTGTTTTTCCTTCATTCTCTACTTGGCGATTATGAACCCTAATGCAATTATTCCAATCACTATTGGTATCATTATTTCCTTTATTCATAATCTTACCTTTCCTTTGTACTTCATCACAGCACCTGACCAATTAACAAAAGAGCTAGAAAAACTTTGTAGCATCAGTATCTTTGTCACTTCTGTCTTTCAAATCACAGGAATATGGATGTCTTTACATGGGATCAACAAAGAAAGTCACAGACCTGCATGAAAAGTGATCATAGTCTACATCAAATCTCTGGTGGCTGAGACTTTGTATTAGAACCTTAGTTACTCTTGATATTGTCAGCTTCACAGTTATCAAGAAATAAAAAATAGGAGAAAACAATTTATCTTTCCACCTAAAAAAGGGCTTCTTCATTTGTTCTTTTCCAACACTGGGACTCAAGCAAACCTGGTAGAAGTGTATTTGCAAATTTGGGAATGAGAAATTCACTGTTCAAGGTTGGATAGTATACCCAGGATTCTGACACATGCTTACTTATAAAGCTAAAAAACCTCCTTGCTTTTCTGCAAAAGCTAGGCTCTTAAGTCTCCAGAATGCTCTCTGACATGTTTTTGTACACTCACTAAATTAATGTTTGAGAGTTCAATGTTAAAAATTAAACCATTTATTTATTTATTTATTTGGGACCAAGAAATTAACTATACACTAGGATTTTAAAAGACGAGTACAAAAATGTTGAGAATTTTTATTAAAGTGATATTACCACTCTTCACCACTGTAGTGATAAAACAGCATCTTCATCTCCCTTGATGTATAATACTTAAAATGCTTCCCTGAAATAGTGCTTGCGTGGATGGTTTGGAACTTTCTGTAAATGAGCTTTTTCCATTTACAATAAGTAGTCATTTTAATAGATGAAGTAGTTAGTTTGTTCTTGAGTGCGTTGAGAGGAACACAGTCTGAAACAGTACAGAATTTCTGAATAAGCTCAGCCCCATTCCCTGGTTTCTACCATTTCCTCAGGCCACTTATCTGGAACCACAATTTTGATACAAGCTAGCCCACAGAATCAAGAGTAGCTTTAATAGCAGACAAAGTAATGAAGCACAACTTTTCTTGCTCTGGAGCAGATGGTATCACGTTCCTCTTCAGCAGTTTGTGCTATTTTCCATCTTTGATCTCACTCAGTTCTTCCCTGAGGATTTCTGACAGGATGCACCATATAGATAAATCTTCAGTGCTGAACCTAATAAACACTACTAAGAAAACAAAGAGAACCCTTCCTCTTACTCCCATGTTATACCTATTAAAACCTTGCTAATTATTAAATCTAGGAAGGAAACACATACAATGTGACTAAAGAAAATGCAGTTTCAGCTACAACACAGGGACTCGCAAATCCACTGTTAGTCATACTGAGAGTGCATCTTTTACTATGAAAACAAAGTATGACAACTGCTTCAAGGAATAAAATTACTGTATTTTTTTTCTTTTACTTTAATTTCGGTGGTGATACATTTAAGACAAATATTTGTTCTCATTAGTGAAGTATCTGCTGGCAGAGTTGATGGACAATACAGTATTCACGTTCACCATCATAAGTGAGCTCAGCTTCCTCTGAATAGAATAGCACAGGTGAATAGCACATGGTCCTGTCTTGTCAATGTTTAGATAATAAATTCTGAAAGAGCATTTGAATCTGGGCATGTGTGACTAGCTAGTAGGTGACAAACATGTATCATGGAGTAAGACAGAAACACAGCAGTAATTGATTGTCTGAACTTCTTGTGGGTAAGAGCAGCTACTGTCTTGTGCTATACGCATACTTCATTCACCACAACATATTTCTTTGCTTTAATGACTGTTGATTATTTATCCTTCCTAATAAGTAATAAACTTGATCTTCAAAGCTGTAAGAGAAAGGTCAAGGGATAAGGGAATTTGGCATTTCTATAGTATTTTCTTTTATTCTACAAATAAATATGGTACAAATCACTCCCATGGAAGCAATACAGAATGGGAACATACCTCAGGCAAGACATACAAAAATTAGAAATCACTTGCTCTAAATGTCAAAACCATGGTACTAAAAGGAATAACAAAAGAATAGTGTAGCTTTGCCCACATCTAGAAATTCAGAACTGTCTGGCATAATATTATTTAACATTGTCAAATAGTGTTTCTATCATCATCCCCTTTAAGAGCACACAGAGCCTTCCGGATATCTCCATTTCTACCATGCCATGATCCATGACCAATGTAGGCTAGCCATATAAATCTATGTGAGGTTGTAAGTACATAAGTAAGCAAAAAAGGTCAATACGGTTTTCTGCAGAGAGACTTTATTTCCAGAGCAGTTTCCTTTTTCTGTCATTGGAATAGGAATTTTTCGTGATATGTTGATGCCCTCCTACTTAGGGGGCTTTCTAAAATTACTGGAAATTAGACAGGTCTGTGAAAGTTCATGACATTATCCTCCAGGAATAAATAAATAAATTTTAACAGAACACTAGGAGCAAGTCCTGAGTTTACAAAACTTATTACCTGTATTTCTCAGTCCCTATCATTACTTTGAATTACAGAAGGGAATGGGGGTTTACTAGATGTACAGGTTTTCTTGTTTACTCTGCTTCTTCAATGGCAATTACACTGCTTGCATCTGATTTGAAGATGACCATATGGTAATTTCACCTTTTACTATAACAGCTAGAAATAAATACAGCTTTTCCTCAGGTTAGTTCTGGTTCAAGCAATATCATTCACACATGACTTGTATAGTTCTTTCATGTGAGCTGATCTGAAATAGTCTAATAGGACATCTCTCTGAACTGGCACATAACAGAACTGCACAGCACCATACACTCTGCCAAACATCCGTGATTGTAAATACATTCTGTAATCAAGTAAGAGTACCACAACTGCAAATGAAAGAGCACAAGGGAAATGTGTCCAAAATTATGGAGAAACTCAGGTGTGACCTAAAGAAAAGTATTTAGCTCCTCCATACCCAAGTTTTGCCAGTCCCCAATATGCTGCAGCTGGCATCACATTCTTAATGAGCAGCAAGATCTCTGTGGGTAGAGTCTGCCACATCCAGTGGATAGTGACATTTTTATCTTCCCAGGACCATGCATTTCCTTTGGACATGAAAACTTTCTTTAATTAGAAGTTGAAACTATAATGTCAAACCATTTTTCAGAGTTCTCCTTGAGAATACACAATGTAGGTGATAAATATAGAAATCATACTTTACTGCACATAAGAGTTTTGTTTCTCAGCATTTTTTTTTTTTTTTAATATACAAAATAAAAACCTTGTAATGGAATGACAGAGAGCTGTATGACTAGAAGATGTAGAGCTCTGTTGTTGTTAATAGCATGTGAGTCTACCACTTGCTATTAGCATGCTGCAGCTTCAGCTCATTCTCTTCACCTGACAACCTCTTTTCCTTATGCATAAGTAACTCAAATAACAACTGAATAGTGGTAATACTGATTAGGGTCATGAGCTTACATGTTGGATTTTCCTCAAGTCGTGTTAATATTATGTTTTGCATATGAAAGAAAATAGAAGACAAAAAATGATATATTTTGTGTCCCTTTCTTTTACAGTATGTTACCTTCATAGAAATTAAGTACAACTGGTAGTGGAGAACAAGGAAGAGATATAGACAAAGAGGTCTGGGTGAATTTTAACTGAAATCCAAAGCTATTTTGATTTTGATCTTCTATGTAGAATTTCTAGTCAGTACTGTGAGCCTTGGGTTCTCTTTGGCAGAGAAGGTGGTGACTGCAATGTACCTAGAGAGAGTCTCAGCTGTAGGCATACAGAATAGAGAGGCTTAGAAGCACAGCATAACACTGATCAAAGCACAATATTTCATATAAGATCTTCTGCTTTACTGCTGAATCGGTATAAAATGTTTTCATCTAATGCCTATCAAGTCTACTGAAAAACATACGCTATTCAGTGTATTGACAAAATGAGAATGCATAAATTACAACTACTAAAAATAAAACTTCATTATTTCTAACTCTAGGAAAAAAAAAGTAAAAGTTAACAAGCATTTCTTAGATCAATTTTCAGTGCAAACAGAAAAAAGAGTGCAATTTCTTTCTTCCACCTGGACTAAAAAAAATAAAGTCACATACTTTGAGCTGGACAAGGACAGATCCAGTAAGCCTGCATGTATTAGCTTCATTAGCATCTATAATTATTCATTTACTCAGTTTTCTTCCAGTTCTGGGAAACAGAATTGTCTGTGAAGTTCTGTGTAACCAACTGACTTCCACAGCTTATGTCTCATCTTCAAATATAAGCTGTTAAGCTTGTTTGTGGCTTCACATAATTTACATAGAGCAACAAAACTTTCAGTACAAACTCTAGGACCATAAGATTGAATCAATCCTTCAGTCAGCTTCAAACACTATTAGACCTTCCTTCTTTAGTGGTCCACAATATAAAAATCACATCCTTTGTACATTTCATGCCCACCACATCCCCACACCAGAGCTAGTAAAATTTGGAGAGGTCATATTTGGAACTGAGAAACAAAGAAAAAACAAAAATGGTAACATGTCAAGGTGTTGTTTTTATATACAGTTTAATGTGTTTTCATCCTTTGATTTGACTGCAACTATCAGTGCAATACACCAGCTCTAGAGGGGGAATATAACACACTATAGAGCACACATTTTCTTACATAACTTCCCATTTTTCTTTCACTCATGCTAAGAGATTAAAGCTGTGCTTAAAGTTTGATAAACTACAAATTAAAGGGCCAGGACTTTCAGCATAGGTAAAAGCATGGGTTTCTACAGAATTCAGTGATAGGTATTAAAGACATGTCACAACTAGTGGCAAGGGTCAGACCAGACATACTACTGACTAGATACTAAGCACTTAGTCTTGAAAAAAATTAAAACTACTAAATACTAAAATTAGAAAAGTTACAAAGAAGTAGAAAGGAGAAACATATTATTGTATTTTTTTTTATTTTTTTTTTACATGTAGGGATTAAATTTCAGTTGAGAAAACACCTTTTTCGGAATACGTATTTGAATAATGCACCCTTCACTCATGTTTCAAAAGAAAGTGAGTAGCTGCTATCAACTTATATAGGGAATAACTTTCATTCAACATAAATATATTCTGGCAAAGGTAGTATAGTTTATGATGAAGAAAGGTAGAACAATATGATTTTTTTTTTTCTCAAAAAATGCATCACACATCTCTAAATAAGAGGAGGAAACAATTTAAATATGGTGCCAAATGATTTTTTAAAAATAATAACAAAATCACAGACAATACCATAACTAACCCTTTTTTCTAGGGTTTTTCCAGCAAATTTGATCCCTGCTCTGTTCTAACTATTAAACAGTTATAGAGTATTCACATGTAATACACTTAGAAAATTAAACACATTTACTTATCCATAAGCAAGAGAAAAAGAAATCCAGAAACTTTTTTAAGCCACACACTGGTACATGACCCTTCTTGTTCTTCACTTCAGTTTCTAATTTCCACCTCATTATAAAATGTTAAGTTGCTTCAAGACATTCACAGACAATATAAAAGAAAGTGTTAACTCAAACTGCTTCTCTTTTCTCTTATACCTTGAGGGGGCAAGCTGTTAAGTAGTTACTGAACCAGAGTATGAACTCCAGTCCTCTGGCCAGTTATGAATTCATGAACTTTTTATTGAAGGTGTTGATTTTCACACAGCTGTCCTCTCAGTTTGCATACTCTTTGGACAGGATTGAGATAAAGTGACTAAAGTGAGTTAAAAAATTCTTCAATAAATTGCAAATCTGTAAGTCTTGCAGCATAATATTGTTAAATATGCACATTTATATACACATTCAATGATCTATTCAAAATTTAAGTGCCAACATGACATGAAAAACCAAAACCTGAAGTGATTGTCTCCTTTCTGTCATACTTGTCTCCAAATGGGTAGCTACAGGTGACCCCGTGGTTTGTTTAGAATATCTTTTAGTAATAAATTTTATTTCTAGATAAAAAATATCTTTTACAATTATAGAATTGTTATGCCATTATCCTTCATTTTGAAACAGACTAATTTCTTGACAGACATTTCTGTAGTTTCCTAACATGCGGGAAGTTAAAGAAAAAACAGGATATAATTTCCTTAACGTGCAGAAAACATCCTAGTGTTCTAGTTACGAAATGCAGATGGGACCTCGTCCTGTGTATGAAACACAAGTTAAACGATACACTTCATGCTTGCCTACAAAAGAAGCAGGAATTCTCCTGTAAACACAATTTCCATCCCCTAGATTATGAGGAAAGGCTATTACAGACCTCTCCTTTCCTCTGAGAGTCTGCTTGCTCTTTGAAAGGCAAGAGGTCAGTAGCTGTCCATCAGGCAGTACACTTCACTCCCATTACTCAAAAATCAATGTTTCTTTTTTCCTGTGAGAAGTAGGAGCCAACTGCTAGCAGGCTACACCTACTCCTTCCCTCAGCTTCACCAACCGCCTCCCACAGCAAAGAATAGCACTACTGCCCAGCCACAACCCATCTGCTGCTGACAGCTTGTCAAAAACATTCTCACCATCAAACCAGTGCTCTTGCAGAGACTGGCACCACAAAGCCTTCTCTGTTGCTGGTCTCACTGGATAAGGAAGAATTATCAAAAGAAGGAATGATGGCAGATTCAGCCAAATCTTTCAATTTATTTATTCTTTTAAGCAATAACCCCCTTTTACAATTGCAAACACAACAGACTAGTTTTAAAGCACATGCGCTGAGAGGTTTCTTGGTTTTGATTAAGATATTCATCTGTTGGAAGTTAAGAAGGCATATTTTTTAGAGAGGAAGTTACATGAGGTAAATTTGCTCTGGAGAAATGTATTTGAGAGCTTTAGCAGCAAGTTGTAACTGATGGCATGAGTAAGCAGCATAGCAAGGGAATTAATTGCAATGACATGCAGAAGTATGATTCTAGATTTCTCTGGGGTAATGATGATATTTTAAGAATAAGCCCTGTAATACAGACAGTAAGTACATTTACTGATAAAATGACTGGGTATATAATTGCCACATAAAGCAGCTTTTTTTTTTCAAAATCTGGGCTACAGTTACCTATAAAATCCTTCTCTCTTTTTTGATTTCTTTGTTGCCAAATGCCAGAAATATTGACTGTGACACCCCGAGTCTTATCTCTTATAAGAATTAACACTATGGTGGTTCAAACTATCTCTACTCTTTTCTTAGTAAGACATAGATTCAGAGTATCAAAATGAATGTGGTTTAGAAACAACTTCAAGAAGTTGCTTGCTACAGTGCAAGATCAGCTATCCACACCACTCCTGTGAGATGTTTCCTGACATACTCCACCCAGCAAAGGAGGGTCCTCAGTCCACCTGAGTAAGCCCAGCTGCACTTTTCCTTTTTTTAGAAAGCTTTAGCTTTTACGCATATAATTTAGTCTTTGCTTGCTGCTGTCTAAACCAGTGATTAAGCCACTTCTCCTGTTAAACAACAAATGGTTTCCTTGCTTTTTGCAAGAGCTGTGGTGTAACTGAAGAACCTTATCTTGTGTCCTTTGAAGATCCTCTTCTGTAGTCTTAAGTAATGGCACTTATTTATTTATTTATTTATTTATTTAATATTATTTTGTGTTTCCAACACCATTTTTTTTTTTATTCTGGCTATGTCCTTGTCTTTTTTACTTTGTCAACATAAACATATCATCTTATTATATATGTATACATGCACACTCTGAGCAATTGACATAGAAAGAGGCTAGATAAGATGCAGTTCTCAGTCTATGGTATGAGTTTGGGAAAGTATCAATATAGATTGAGAAGCATTGAGATGATTTTTAATTAAACAAAGTCAAAAAGACCAAACAGATTCTCTAAGCTTCCTTCTTGTTGACTCTTTTTAGAATGAGGTAATTTCTCAGAATGCCTGAAAGTACAACTAAAGTGAGGGTTGCAAAGATAAGACACTATTTGTGGAACAGTCATTTTCTGAAATTGATGTTAACATTGGAATAATCAGCCTTCTTGTGTGTGATACATAATGACACACATATATACACCTAAAAAAGTTAATAACTTCCTTTAAAATAAAATCAAAACATAGTTTTCTTTTTTATTTATAACATAAATACTAAGACTTCTACTGTGACACATAAAGGGATGATGAATTCCAAAAATAAAAATAGCCCATCAAAACAGAGTTCCTTCAGCTAAACACCAGAGTTAAAAGTAAGGGTATTGGGAAAGGTTATATTTTGAGGCAAATTGTTCTTCTGCTTTGACCAGTATTAGTTAATTTTCTAAACTTTTGGACTGAATTAGGCAAAATTATTCCAATATGCTTTTTTTTTTTTTTAATAGTTATTAAAAAAACCTCTAGCAGAGCCTTCTCTTAACACATTCACATTTCAACAGAAAAGTGAGTCTGCTAAAGAGTTTTTAGCTGTTGAACACTTTTTCTGAAATTAAAAGGAGAGAAATAGCCAGTGCTTTTTATGATTAAGGAGGCTGAGTCCACCAGTATCAGAGAGGTGTTTTTTTGCAGGATTAAACATCTTGAGTCTGTGTCCATCCTAATACACTTTGTCCTGTGGTAAATTAATGTGGAGAATAATTACATGCAAAGCACCTTATTTTACTCTATTTCTAAATATCCTCAATATGTTATGTTGTGGAATATGAATATACCTGATACTCAGCCCATTCAGACAGCAAACAACACAATGCTCTGGGGTTTACGAAAAGATGAACTTCCTGCTTTCTGTAAAATAAAGAGGTTTCTTCCTGCTTACTGCAAAATAAAGAGCTAGTAGAGGTTTCCTTTCAAAGATGTTGAGGAATGCAAAAACTCTCTTATTATTTTGGATTTTAAATTAGTGCTTTCCAGCTTTCTCACAGGAGCTATATCTGGCTTGCTCTTCATAGGATTGTCCGTGCGTGCCAGGGAAACACCGTTTTTTAAATCAAAGCAACATTCCTAAAAAAGGAAATCCCCATAAATTCTGAAAGTGTGTCAGTTAAGAGGAAACAAAAAGACAAATAAAACTAAACAGTAACATAAATTAAAACAAATGCCACTGCCAACAGAAAGTTGTTGTCACTAAATCAAAATAGAAATGTAGGTAACACAGAAGCTTTCAAGTAGCATTTTGTTTATTGTTTGAATGGGTATTTAACAAGCAAATTAAGTGAACATATCCTCATTATATTATACTTTGCTTGGAGCTGTACTGATAGTGCATTAGTTTCTCATAACAGTAAAATTACACGAATCAAATAACATTTTAATGAACATAATCTGCAGGTTTCAGTAAAACCAACATCAAATTGGAACAACTCTTTATTGCAAATTCATATCTAACTTTAACAAACCAAAAACTACCTCGAAAAAGAGCAACTGAGTAGCTTCATGGTACCATTACAGCTTCTTAAAGTGGTGTCTTTCAGAGGCCAGTCTTGAGCATGAACTTAAACTTAGCATAGAAGTGGAAATAACCTGTCATTCTTCCAAACCTGAAAGTCTCCTTTTTTCATTACTCCATAGATATACCTTAGTCGTACACAGTGATAAAATTTACCTTTGCTAGAAGACTGACATTATGTGGAGTTACTCCAAAGCTAAAATGAGGTAACTGTAACACTTTAAGGGAAGAGTTTCAAACAACTATGTTACCTAACTGAAAAAACTCAGATTGGGAGCACAGTCTGTCAGAATATTATGTAGTCAGTGGGGATGCCCTTCTAGAGGGTGATTTACTGAACCACTGATAAGTAATGCTTTTGAGGAGGATATGTTCTGAAGGAGTCATGTCAATCACAGATGAGATCACAGCATGTTGTTTTTCAGATGCTTTGCTGACACTCTGGACATGAAGGACCCATGCAAAGTTACTGTCCAATTTGACTACTGTATAGTGAATAAAGGAGGGAGAAATAGTACTAGCAAACACATCACCTTTTAGCTGCCATGCATTCTCATTGGATTTAGGAAGAGGAAGTTCTCCTTTTTCTTACAAGAGTCTCTGAAGGACAGCTAGAGGAACTTGTCCTTTGTGCTCTTTTTTCTTCATTAGCACATGCAATCTTGCAGTCAAAACCTACTTAAAGATGATCAGAGGGAGCATAAATGGCTGTAAGCATGGAAATGCATGTGGGCATAAGTGAAGGATCAGCTAACACTCTTCTCCAAGACAGGAATTTTGATTAATATATTTAAAAACAATTTAAGTAATATCATGCAATTATTTGCATTTCAATCTTTTTGAATTAAGCATATGATTAACTACTAATTGATTCACTTGAATCAAAGCCATGTTTTAAAAAGATTGCCTGCTTTTTCTTTTCACTCCGAAGTGGATAAGAGCTCTTTGTTATTTCTCCAATTTACCCTGTGAAGCCTTAGCTCTTACTTTGCATAGAAAACTGACATATTTGACACATCAAAAAAGCTTTTTCACTCTTCTTTCTGTTTTGAGGACCATGAGTGATTGAGTGGTGTCTTCTGTGGTTTGAGCATCATATTGATACATACTGTCTGCAGTACAGCTAGATAGCAGAACTGCATATTAAAAAAAAAAACCAAACCAAAACAAAAAACCACCCCAAAACAAACCCACAAAAACAAACAAACAAACAAAACCCACAAAAAAAACCAAAACCAAAAAAACACCACAAAAATCCCAACAACTTTCTATACACCCAAATCCAAACTGCAAGTCAAACCCCTCTCAATTTTTCTACTCTGGCTTCATCTGCTATGCTTCTGATATGATTTCAGTATCAGCTACTAGAAGTTAAGGCATATTAACAAACACAGTAGGGAATGCAGTGCAGAAGTGTCAGCACTAAAAGCCTAGGTTTAGCTTGTAATTCTTTTTGGTTTTTAATTTTATCACCTCCTCAAGCAAGTAGGGAAATTGAGGGCTGAATACCAGGGGCTCCACAGAATGTAAAACATCCTTACATGTATTTTTCTCTCTCCCAGTTCTTGTTTGTTTCCAAGATGAGTTCATCCATCTGTAGCTGTTCAGGGCCAATCTATATATATATAGAAGTCAGTAAAGAAGTTTGTGCTAAGAAGAGGTAGGGCGAAGGGTAATTCTTGAGTACAATTTAGAGTATACTTCTTCAAATCATAAAGCTGCCAAGAATCCCAGACAGCCAGAACATATATTATTTTCTACACCAAGCCAGCCATCCTTTCCTAAACTCACCTTCTTTTCTGCCTGCTAGGAGCACAGATGTAAGACCTCTTAGATTAAAAATCACTATTTCTACACATTGTGTTCTACGAACAAACTTCTGAAGGACAAATAATAGGCAAGTTAGCTATCAAAACTAAAATTGAACAGTTATCCGGCTTTCTTGTCCAATTTGCTTTCTAAGTAAGGAAAGAACTAGGTGAACTGTTTGGGGATAGAAGTTTTGCCAATGGATTTGAGGACACAGGGTGACCTAGTGACCAGAAGGAGGATGCAATGAGGGTACAAGTACAAGCACATGCATTAGTGTCTTATGCTGCTGCAACACAATTGCAATGAGAAATATTCTGTGAACACTGCTGAAAAGGCACCAGTGTCTCAACCAGAGTACTTAGAAGGGATGTTAATAATTTTTTGCATGATCTACATGATTTGTGACACTAAACACCTGTTTGGATGCTTAGTCATGGATAAGGGACACTGAATGGGAGCTGCTACAGATAAGATTGAGGCCACCTTGCACAGCAAACATCACGCCACTAAGAGGTCAAAAGTGCATGCCTTTACTTTCTAGCTTGAGTTCACAGTGGTAGTTGTGGAAGATAGTTGCAGGGCAGCGCTAGTAAAGAATGCTGTTTTTCACTTTTCCACTCTGGCTGAGGTATAAATACTTTGTTCATACGCAGCTTTTTTGTGATCTAATCCTTTTTCACCTCAAGAGTGAGTCCCTGCAGTACAGCCTTACAAAGATTTGAAGCAGACATCTGGGCAAATGGTGGAAACTGCTTGATACACTGAGTTTAGTGGAAAAACTGAATATGTCCATGGTCTTGGACTGCTACTGATTTCTGACCCCAGATTTTTTGGTGACATACAGTAATACAGTATTTACTGTGAATATCATACTGCTTTGAAAAGTTTATCTTTCTGTAGACAACCTTCATCTTTTGTCATCTTAAACAGACTACAGAGCCAAATTAATGAGGAAATTACCAACTGATCAGAATGAGGACAACAGCTAAAACATCTTAAAATATGTCCTTAAAGGCAAGAACTGTAAAGCAGTCTGAGAGAAAGACTGAGGTATTTGCTTGGAGGTGTCTGTTACTTTGATTTCATCTATGTAGGTGATATTTTCATTATAAATATTAGAAGATACTTTATGTAATGCATGTAAAGAACACAAAAAAGAAAAAATTGCCTTCTTAAATATACTTAAGAATGTACTTTTTTAAAAAATTATTATAATTTTTCATTTAAGTGGCTTTATGGTTTTCGTGTTGCCTCTTAGATAATACACCAAAAAGGCACAAGTATGTAGTAGTTTTTAAATGTTACTTTGTCTAGTATATATTTCAAGATTTTGGTGAGGAAAGGTTTAACTCAACATTTTAGCCGGTAAATCTGGCAAAAGTATTAATAAATCACAAATTGGACAGCATATTATTCAATCTGACCATTAGTGATTAATTTAAAAATGTCCACTGGATCTTAAATTCATTATTGGTTATGAATCTGTTGGAGATATACAATTACTATATTCAATTTGGAAATATTTATTAGTTCAGATCATACCCACCATTATTCAACATAACTTTTACCTCCATCCCATAAACCACACCTTGGGCAGACATTAAGAATCTGTCCAGAGGCACATAATTTCCCAGGCATGGGCTTCAAGGAAAGAAGCAGCAGCAGTATGATGGGTATATGTTGGTTTAATGTGCAGTCTGACACTCAAATATCTCTGAGTCCCTTGGATTATATTACTCCCGTTATGTACAAATGTCAAAAGATATGTTAAAACAAATGATTTTCAAGTGTGTCCAAGAATGCAACCCAGGCATTTAAGTGAATAATGCATACCCTTAGTAGGACAAAAAGGCACTCCACCTGCCTCTTATGAATCTACGCATACAGAGCATGTTCCTCTAATTCACCAGTGAACACTTGCTTACTTACATCTCCATACAATCATCATCACTTGGTGTATCATGTATGAACTTTTGTTTCTGAAAACAACAAATGTTTCCAGGCTAGGTTTGTCTGTGTTGGGGGTTTTTTTGTTTGTTTTTTTAAGAAATATTTCTCCTTAATGGTGCATATTGATGATTTGGAGTTTTTATATTTAATATATTGTAATATTTCATATGATTACTAAGAAATCACTGTTTCTATTTCTCATGTTTCTTGTAGGTCTATATGGTCTAAGTGAAACACTGGGTAAGAAATTATAAAGCTTCCCCTTTCTATTACCATTATGAAACAGAAGTATTTTATTATTACTATGAAATCTTCTGAAAATTTTCTGTGCTCTAGTTGCTACTGTACTTGGCTGACAACATTAAGAGATATCAAAGAGGGATTTGTCTTCTGTTGCAGATCTAATAGATACATAATGCTGATGAGTTTCTATTAGATTCTAATTAGGAAACATCTGTTCTTGTGTAGCCAGATCAAGCGGACGAGTGTGTTTTATTCTAGAGAAATGGCTGATGATTTCCAACAGAAATTTATATGAATTATGTCTTTTTGACACTGCATATTTGCTAGGATTGTAACCAGTGGCCCCTCATGATGTGTAGCAATCTCATTGAACACGTGATTGAAGTCAGTGGTACCTTTTGTGAAGTTCATTTTTCTCAATTTACAATACTTTTTTTTTTCTAGTACATGAAAATGTATTTCATAGCTCATATGCCATTTTGTATTACTTTTTCTGCAATATTATTCACTACTATAATTTCTGAAAGGAGTATATATATGCATAATTTGCACATCCTTTTCAGGCTTTCTGAAGTATAGATACCATAAATTATGGAAACTATACACTATAATTTCTTATGTTTTTTTCTAGGTAGAAGTAACTTACAGTAATGAACACATGACCTTTTTGCACATAGTTTATCTTCCTAGAAAACATTAAAAGCCTCAAGATCTTTTTGTTACAGGAGTGTGAAGTCAAACAGAAACAAAAATAGTGAGAATTTTCTTGTCTTTAGTATGCTAATGTGGTTTCTATGTGAGTTTTACTTTTCCTTTTGATGTCACAGGGATTTTTATTTCATAAAAGACTAAATAGTTATACATCTTCTGTTAGATATTTCTGCGTCACAGCTGAACACTAGACCTAAGTCAGAGATACAGTCATCCAGTTTTCTGTTATTTTGGGAAGGTGTGGCTCAGGACTGTTTGGTATTAGCAGTCATTTACATCAGACCAGTTTTTATCTTTTGAAGAATCACTTTATAAGAAATCTTAAACCATTCTACTTACATGTAAAATCTGGGCAACACAATGTTTTTATTTTTTCTTCTTTTTGCATTGTTTCCTCTAGGAAAGTATCAGTTCCTCAAACATATTCAGCAATAGTTGAAAACCTGCAATTATTTTTATTTATCTTAAATAAAATAAGACCTTTTTTTTTTTATTCCTGAGTTCAGTAGTACTAGAAATTCTTCAGGTGGAAGACCAGGCTTGCAGAGCTAAAGGGCTTCCTAAGTAATATTTATGCTTTGATGAGGTCACTTTGAGACTGGCAAGATCAGAGAAAGCACAGTATGGGATGTACAAAATTAATGTATTTCAACTCAACTCCCATATTGTAACAATGCAACATGATTAGATATTTGGAAGTGCCAGACACTGATGAAAAAGAAAGGCTTAAGGTCTTGTATGTAGTCAGATCCAAAAGAAGAAAATGTGCAAATAATATAGGTTTTCTACCTTGATTTGGAATAATTAATCTTTCTTGACCAGTTTTGTTTTTCTTTGTGTCTCACTGGATTTTCTCTTTCTCTTCCTTTGTTATCCAGGATTGTTCCCACTATCTACTTATTCTGTCCTATTTGCTTCCACTTATTTCCTAAAGCACCTGGTCTTTAATGTAACAACCATCTGACTGTACATAAATTGCCCTTTCTCAAAGCAGGTACTGCTTCTAATTTTCCAAGGACCAATTCTCATTTCTCAATGGAAAGAAAAACATTTTAACTACACATCACACTTCAACATTGCTCACATATCTCTGACAAGTCTAATATTCTCTTAGAGGTGCATAAAATCCTCATTTTTTTTGGTCATGACACTACTTTAATGAGAACTTGTGGTGGTTTGGCCCTGCATGGATGCCAGTTTCTCACCAAAGCCACTTTATCACTCCCTGTCCTCAACTGGACAGGGGAGAGAAAATATCACAAAACTCTCATGGGTTGAGATAATGACAGGGAGATCACTCGCCAGCTACAGTCACGGGAAGAACAGACTTAACTTGGGGAAATCAGTTTAATTTAATACCAGTCAAACCAGAGAAGGGTAATAATAAATGCAACCAAGCCTTATTAGCACCTGCACCCCCCCCCAACTTCTTCCTGGACTTAACTTTGTTCCTAATTTTGTCTACCTCCTTCCACCTTGAGTGGGGCAAGGGAACAGGGAATGAGGATTGAGATTGGATCATCACATATTTCTGCTGTTCATTCCCCCTCAAAGGGAAGAATCCTCACATTCTTTTCCTGCTCCAGCATGGGGTCCTTCCCACAGGAGACAGTCCTCCACAAGCTTCTCCAACATGGATCCTTCCTACAGGCTACAGTTCTTCACAAGCTGATCCAGAGTGGGTCCTTTCTGCAGGCTTTAATCTTTCAGGAACAGACTGCTCCAGCGTGGGTCTCCAAACCAAATCTGTTTAGAATTATTCTATTCATGATCTGCCCCATGGAGAATGACCTTTGCTCTGATTTACTGTCTCTGAGGAAGTGAGCAATGCCAGCCAACCTATCAGGAAAGTGAGACAAGCACATATGCTGTGCTCCACTCAAGTCTTGTAGTTATCACTCATGATGTTACTCACTAGCCACAAAACAAGAGAATCTTGACCTCCTTAATGTCTCCTGATTGATGTTCCAACAGCATTGTGCTGAAGTGTGCTGTGGACTTTCAGCCTTATATTACTGCTAACTGGCCATTCAAGAATCAGGTGGAAAGACAGTTTTCCACCCAGAGTATTAAGATAAAATGAAAACATCTAGAAGGTACTGAAGGGAAAGAAATGAGAAGGCAACATAGATTATCAAAAGAAAAAGTTCATTAGTTACCACAATGGTAATTTCACATCCACATAAAAGCACATCAGAGCAATGAAGGCCGTGTTCTAATAACACGATTTAGAACTTACTTGCCCTTCCATTCAGCAGAGTATTAAAAAATGAAGACAGCAAACTGTAGAATATTTCAATAGCATATATAACACCCCCTCTCAGGCCTAGTCTACATTAGATACAGCATTGTTTGAGCAATCTACTATTCGCAAAAATAATTCTGGTCTTGCTTCATATGCAAAGGCATTCTATGCTCCATTAAACTTATTGCTCATATATTATTATTTTACAACAAGTCCAATAAACTGAGTTTCTAAAACTGAAGTGTCATGCCTAAAATAAACTGCAGCTCAATTCTTGCAAGAAAGGAAATGAAAATGTAAAGATGCTATGAATTTTTTAGTTTGTTTTTAGGAATATGATACTAATGTAAGCAAACTGAGCTGCTTCATTTCAATCAATAAATGAAAGGACTTCCAAAATGTCAGGACCACTATGCAGTAGAGGGAAAGTCACCAGGAGCTGAGAAGAAAGGAAGGTAAAATGTTCTTTATTACTTTTGTGCAAATTTGTCGAGATTCAGATTTACTAATTACCACAACACAATGTACTTAGTTCTGGACATAGATTCTCACTTTATCTCTGGTGATATTTTCCTAACAGATCTTTCTAAAAATCAGGGAAAATACAGAATTCTTGGAAGATTTGATAACCTCAGAGGACCTAAAGGCCAACTAAGACTTAAAATCCCTAATTCATGGCCTGCCAGCACTCTTCTACTTGCCAAGCCGCGCCCCCCCCCCCCGTTAAAAACACCACCATGCACGTTC
>JANIJG010023796.1:91447-132414 GCA_024611175.1 Megaceryle torquata | reverse complement strand
GGTCTTAGAAGTAAAGACTGAAGCAAAGAAGGTGTTCAGCAACTCTGCCTTCTCTGCATCCTCAGTTATCAGGGCTGATGCCTCATTCAGCAGTGGCCCCACACTTTCCCTATTCTTCCTCTTACCACTTATGTATTTGAAGAAGCTGCCCATATTCTCTTTTACTTCATTTGCCACTTTAAGTTCTAAGAGGGATTTGGCCTTCCTTGTTTCCTTCCTACATGCCCTTACTACCTCTCTATAATTCTCCCAACTGACAAGTCCCTTTTTCCATGATCTGTATACTTCTCTCTTCCTTGAAATCTCCTTCAGAAGCTCCCTGCTCATCCATGCAGGTCTCCTAACATGCCTTCCTGATTTTTTCCTCAATGGAATACATCTATCCTGGGCCCAGAGGAAGTGGTGTTTAAAAGTTAACCAAATTTCTTGGGCTCCTTTACCCTCCAGAGTCCTAGCCCATGGGATTCCTGCAAGCAGATCTTTGAAGAGTTCAAATTTAGCCCTGTGGAAGTCCAGGGTTGTAGTCCTACTTACTGCTCTACTTCCCCCTTGTATAATACTGAACTCTACCATATTGTGATCACTATCGCCTAGGCTGTTCCCAACCCTAATGTCCCCAACCAGTCCTTCCTTATTAGTTAATACAAGGTCCAGCAGTGCACCTCTCCTTGTTGGTTCTTCCACCACCTGCATCAGGAAATAATCATCTATACACTGGAAGAACCTTCTGGACTGGGTATGCCTGGCTGTGTGGGCTTTCCAACAAATATCAGGGTGATTGAAGTTACCCATGACTACCAGGGAGAGTGTTCTAGAAGCCATTTCCAGTTGACTGTAGAAGGCCTCATCAACATCTTCTTGGTTTGGTGGTCTATAGTAGACACCCAGAACAGTTTCACTACCTTTTCCATGTCCCTTCATTTTTACCCACAAGATTTCAACCTGTTCTACCTCCCCTGCTGGATAGAACCTAATACATTTCAGTTGATCTCACACATAGAGAGCAACACCACTGCCTTGCCTTGTTAGTCTATCTCTTCTGAATAGAACATAGCCAACCATAACAACATTCCAGTCATAGGAGCTGTCTCACCACATCTCAGTAATTCCAATTATATCATAGCTATGCATCCTAACATATGTCTCTAACTCCTCCTGTTTATTCCCCATGCTCCATGCATTGGCATATAAGCATTTCAGAGAGGGAGTCAAGTTTTTAGTTTTCAATCTTTTCATCCAATCATTTTTGGCCACCTCTGTGGCCACCAACCTACCAGTGAGCCCTGTGTGCCCGTAGTTGCACATACCACCATTATCCACCTCAAGTGGGATGGCAGACTGAAGGCCATCCCTAGGCTCATCTCTAGTGAGTCTGGTTTTATCCCCTTCCCTCTTCGAGCCTAGTTTAAAGCCCTACTGACAAGCCCTGACAGCTCCTGTGCAAGGATCCTTTGAGATAGGAGCACTCCATCTGCCACCAGCATACCAGGAGCCATATAAACTTCCCCACGAACAAAGAACCCAAAGTTCCAACTGCGGCACCAGTCTCTGAGACACATATTAATCAGGTCTGTTTTCCACCCTCTTTCTGTATTTTTCCCTACAACTTGAGGTATTGCTGAGATCACCACCTGTGCACCTGAGCCTCTAACTAGTCGCCCCAATGCCTTGAAATCCCTCTTAATTGCCCTTGGACTTCTCTCTGAAACCTCATCATTACTGACCTGGATAATCAGCAAGGGGTAATAATCTCTCAGCATGGGGGTTGGATTAGATGACCTCTAGAGGTCCCTTCCAACCCAGACATTTCTATGTTTCTATGTTACCTCTCATGCTATCACAGGGCACAACTGAGAAGAGACTGGGCCCTTTTGCTTGACAACCACCCTTCAAATATTTATAAACATTAATAAGATCCTCTCTCAGTCTTCTCTTCTCCAGGCTATACAGTCCCAGGTCTCACAGCCTTTCCTCATAAGAGAGATGTTCCAGTCCTTTAATCATCTTTGCAGCTCTCTGTTGGACTCTCTCCAGTATTTTACTGTCTGTCTTAAACTGGGGAGTCCAGAACTGAACATAATACTCCAAATGTTCTCTCACTGGGACAGAGTAGAAGGGGAGGAGAATGTCCCTCGACCTCCTGGACACACTCTTCTTTATGCACCCTAGGATACCATAGGCCTTCTTGGCCACAAGTGCATATTGCTGCCCCATGGATAACTTACTGTCCACCAGGACTCCAAGGTCCTTCTCCATGGAATTGCTTTTCAGCAGGTCTACCCCTAAGCTGTACTGGTGTATGGTGTTATTCTTCCCCAGGTGCAGGACTCTACACCTGCCCCTGTTGAACTTCATTTGGTTCCCCTATGCCCAGCTCTCCAATCTGTCCAGATCTCACTGAATGGCAGCACAGTCTTCCAGTGTACCAGCCACTCCTCCCAGTTTCGTATTATAAGCAAACTTGATGACGGTACACTCTATCCCTTTGTCCAGGTCACTGATGAAGATGTGGAATAAGACTGAACCCAATATTAACCCCTGGGGGACACTGTTACCTACATGTCACCAAATGAACTCTGCACCACTGATCATGACCCTCCAAGTTCTATTTTTTAGCCAGTTCTCAACCATCTCAGCATCCACTCTTCTAAAACTTCCTGAGCTTATCCACAAGGATGTTATGTGCATCAGAAGCCTTGCTAAAGTCAAGGTAGACAACAACCACTGCTCTCCCTGCATCTATCCATTTAGTCACACCATCACAGAAGGCTATCAGATTAGTCAAACATGACTTCCCTTTAGTAAATCCATGCTGGCTACCATGGATAACCTTCTTTTCTTCCATGCGCTTAGAGATGATCTCTAGAATGAACCACTCCATCACTTTTCCTGGAATGGAGGTGAGGCTGACTGGTCTGTAATTTCCAAGGTCTTCTTTCTTGCCCTTTTTGGAGACTGGAGTGACATTGGCTTTCCTCCAGTCCTCCCGAACCTCTGCCATTTTCCATGATCTTTCAAAAATGATGGAGAATGGTAGAGCAACAACATCAGCCAGCTCCCTCAGGACTTGTGGGTGCATCCCATTGGTTCCCATGGATTTGTGAGTGTTAAGTCTACCCAAGTGATTTCTAACACAACCCTCACTGACTAGTGGAGAGTCTTCCTCCCTCCAGGCTTTGTCTCTTACTCCCAGAGCCTGGGATTCCTGAGGGCTGGTCTTAGCAGTGAAGACTGAAGCAAAGAAGGCATTCAGTAACTCTGCTTTCACTGCATCCTCTGTCACCAGGACTCCCTCATTCATCAGTGGACTCACATTTTCCCGGTTCTTCCTTTTATCAAGGTCCTGCAGCACACCTCTCCTTATTAGGTCTTCCACCCAATATCAGAAAAGTTATTTTCAATGTACTGCAAGAGCCTTCTGGAGTGAGTATGGTTATCTGTGTGGTCTTTCCAACAAATATCAGGGTGATTGAAGTCACCCATGAGCACCAGAGAATGTGATCTTGAGCCACATCAGCCTCAGCCTCACACAAAAGAGCTGCCAGCTCCTAGTGGGTCTTCCTGCTCTTCCTCGTGCTTTCCTGGCTGCAGAAACCCCCTGTCTGCCTCAATCTAGCACAAGGCCATGAAGATAACCCTTGCCACTGCCTCACTCTTTGTGGTCTGATATCTAAAGAAGTACTTAAAACTGAGCAGAATGAACAATGAGCATCTCTAGAAAACCATGAAAGACAAAGGGGAATATAAACAAAACACCTCCTCATAATAAAGGAATATGGGAAAATCAGAGGAATTCTTGATCAGTCCGCTTAAATAGTCAGAAAATTACTGGAAGACATTATTAAGTGATCAAGTGTAGTTACTGAGATAATGAAGTAATATCATAAAACAAACACCTATCATAAAGTTGTTGAGTACAAATAAAGCCAAAGTAAATTAACATTTGTTTTCACAGCATATATAAAGTAATAGTTGATCCTTCCAGCTTTAAGAAATGTGATATAGATAAGACCAATGTGAGCTGAAACTAGAAGTTAAAAAGTATTTTCAGAGAACACCTATCAATGACATGCTTTCATACTGACAGTATCTACAGGAGGAACCCAAACTTGATCTGCCCAGACTCAGGTTCTATTTAGTATTTAAATATTTAAATAAGAACAAATCATGTGCATAAATGTAACATTCAAAAACCTGTCTAGGCTGTAGTTTAATAAGAAAAGCATGGGAGTTTTTTTGGGCGACAGACCAACAATGATCTACAGTGTGATACTATTTTAAATAAGGCAAATCTTGTCACATGCTATACTATAAAGACTGTTGCCTGCAAAACACAAGGGAATATTTTATGTTTACTAAGTTCTGGTGATATCTTAACTGGAACACTGTGCTAGGTTTCAGACACTCTTCTTCAGCACAGGGTTATAATCCAGAGGAAAGTAGCACAATTCTCAAATGTTTTAATTTAGCTTTATTTAAGCTAAAAAAAGATTGATGGCGGGTTTTCAAAATGTGTAAGTCTGTTACAAGGAAGACTACATTCTCTTTTTTTTCCCCAAAGACAGAATTTTAGGTCAAATATTAGGGAAATCTTCTAAAGCCGTAAATTCATGTTAGTATAGAAATCTGTCTGGTAAAGAGATATGTAATGTCTTTCACTAAAGCTCTTAAAGACAATATAGATTTTTTAAGATACTCTAGATTTATGTGTGCTGCCTCAGCACAGAGGACAGGAGGGAATGACCCCTTCTGGTACAATGTATTTCTGTCATGCTATGTCAGAGCTTTATATTCCTGAATATATTTCCTTCTCTGTACTTTGCAAATTTGAAAGCTCCATGTGTTAAACCACATCTGGAGAAAATGTTACTGATATTAAACAATTAATTAAGAAGTTGCCAAGTAATTTGCATAGCATAACTTAAATAAGTTTCACTTTATATTGAATTGTCCTTTTCTATTGCTGTTCATTTCCTTCGGTGAATTCAGTATCAATTACTTCAACAACTACACAATACTGTAGCTGGACTAAATATGATTATTACCATGAGAGACTTCCTCGAACTTATCCTTCTATCAAGAAACAAAGCCAATGCAATGTCTAGCCACAAAAAAACCTTAGCCCTGATGGATTACAGGTCACTCACAGCTATTCTATACATGCTGAGGTGAATGTGGAAATGGTCAGAGCAATTTGATCAAACATTATGCACCAAGTCACTGCAGTAAGAATTTATTTTCTTGTTTTGCACACAATATCAAAATTAAAGAGTGACTGCTACTAGGACATATTTACCCAAATATATATTTCTCAAGACTCCATCATCTGTTCTTACTTTTAATTTCTTAGTCTTTCCTGAATTTGGAGAATTGTTCAGTAATCCTCATCTCTGAACCATGGTTCAAGGGCTGTAGCTAATCCTACTTTGTTCTTGGATCTAATTAATGGCTTTTCTTTGGAGAGAGAAAAGGGACCACACAGGGTAATGCTCTGATCTAACTACAAACCATTTGCTTCACAGCTCTTACAAACATTTACATTGTACAAGTAGTTTTTCAAACCCGGAGAAAAAAATGGGTAAGAAACAAAACAAAAGACAAGAACACATAGATACTACAGTGATGCAGACCAAAGAGGTATGAAATGTTATCTCTGTTACCACTTCATCCTCCAATGAGTTAAGGAAAAATGTATGATCACATAACTTGATTACTTATAATCATCTCATTCACTGGCCTTGTGCTATTTGTTATTTGCCCACTGACACACGGGGTACAAAGAGAAGATGAACCAGGAGTGAATTTGGCTTGCAGGAAGCGATTGGCTTAGATCTCTGTTCAAAGCACTACATTTATGGCTGATGGAGAAGTCTGAAACAAAATCTGACCAGAAGAAACTGGGAGAGTGAATTATCTAGTTACCAGAGGACTGGGAAATAATTCTGTCCCTATTCTGTTGACCAAGATCTGCTGATGTGATTGAAGAATCTGCTTAAAGAAGTTAATATATCTGTGGGCAAAGGAAAGTGATGTCCAAGTAACAGTGGGTATTTTTCCAAGCAGATGGATGCTCACAACAAAGGATACCAGATTTCTGTTGTCAGGGGTTATAAAATGTAGTTTTCTTGGGTTGATCTTAAAAGAGGGGAGTGTGGGTTTGTATGATATAGTAGGAATTTTCAACTGTCAGAAAAAAAGGGCGAACCATAGCTAGTGAAACTAGTAATTTTGGGATACCTTTGAGCAATATCTCTATGTAATTAGCATAAAAAGGACAATCACAGAATCAGTCATTAAGGTTGGAAAAGACCTTCAAGATCATCAAGCCAAATCGTCTGCCTAACATTGCCATGACCACTAAACCATGTCCTGAAGGTATGCAAAGGATACCTGAAGCCAGGCTGCTGTCTTTACATGGAGCCAGTTCTCCATACTAATCAGTTAGACGTATGAGGAAGATGTTAACTTTGTTGTGTTTGAGATATAACTGTAGTTTTATTTCCAAGCTTCTGCCAAGCATCAATTACTGCATGGGAGAGGCCTTGCTTCTTGCAGTTAGAGTTTGAAAGTGGTCATCAAGAGCTCTCATGGAGCTACAGAAGCAGCTGCCTTGTGAATGACTGAATTTCAAGTTGGTGTACAGATCCATAACACTGAAAACACTGCTAATGATAAAAGTTAATGAGTCATGCATTTTGAAAATAGAAGGGGGTCTTTTGTTTTCTTTTGTTCTCATGACCTGCTTTTGAGGGCAAGATACTTAAGTATGAAGTGGATTCAATTTTGATCACTGATAAATTAGAATTTTAGGAGAAGTGTTCCTTTGTGGAAAACAAAAAGGAAAAGAGGAAAGAAAAAAGAAAAAGAATGTTTAGTTAGACAGTCGAAATAAATAATAATAGATTACATACCTTAGCTATTATTTCCAATGTATTCATTTTACTCCTATCATAGATAGGCAGACCAAGTAGTTTTTCTTTTTTTTTTTTAAGTAGCAATGAGATAATCTTCCTCAAATCTCCCTCCTTTACAATATTCTTGGTGATATTTATCATTAGGCACCTTCTTCTAGCACTGGCAGACTTGCTTTTGGTATGGCATGGCAGTGCAGCAGCCTATAGAAATGTGATCAGAAGTGGAAGAATCTGGACAATACTAGACGTGGGTTCTTAGCTGTCTTGTTCTTTCACCACCAAATGTTAACCCTAAGAAGGAAGAGGGAATGATGGACTAAGAGAAGACTGGAAAGAAAGGAGTGTCAACCCATTTTAAAAAGTTTGGGGGGCTCAAAGATATACAGTTCACTGCCTCTTGATATTTCTATAACATTAAATTCCAATTAGGTCATATTCCACCCATCTTTCTTTCTCCTAAGAAAAATCTATGCTTTTTTTTTTTTTTTTTTTTTTTTTTCTTTGTAAGCCAAATCTGATTGGTAATGAAATACTTATTTCTCGTAAGTAATCAAATGGAAATTGTTGAGTAGCATTCTCCTAGACCATTTCCTATGATGATTTATTTTAACAGAGCTGTATCCATTGGCTGGTATCAAATGAAATGTGGGCCAAATGAAATTATCTTCATCTTAATAATCCATTTCTGGCTTTATGGGGGTTGATAAATGCATCTGCTAGGTGCTTCTCTTTTTACTAGAAAGAAGAAAGAATGAGAGCAAATGGACATTCAGAGATGTTTTTCAGAATGAATGATGGTGTTTACAATTTACTGCTGCTGTGAGATATATTGCAGTTGCTTTACCTCTGTGACTTCCATACAGCATTCCTGCCATTTTGCAGTTGTTCCTACTTGCTTTTTGGAGAGGTAAGTAGTAATTTGGTTACAGGACTAAATCAAACATAAGCTTTCCCTGAGTAAAGAACTGCAGATGGTATAAAGAATAACTCTCACATACACTTGTGCACTATTATCTCCTAAAGACTGAGAAGACAAAGCCAAACTCTTCTTGTTTTATTTCTGAATGGTAGGGGATGAACATTTCAGCCCCTTCACGACAAATACATAATACCATGTAAGCCTAAATTAGATGTTGGATATCATCTGGCAATTGCACAAAATATGTCTTGCAAGGCATGTTTCCAGGCATTTCTATAAGTCAGAGAGGGAATGAACAAGACTAGGTGATGAAGCTAAGACCACCTACAATGTAAACTCTGAACTTACTGCTACCAGGGTTTTATGCATCAGCTGGATCATTCTCACCTTATTGTATTTTGCTGCCACTTGAAAAAATTTCCATCTGAATCACCGGAAACAAGAAGAAAAGGAGAAAGTTTCAACTTTCTTCTTGATTTAATATTTAGGGAGGTGTCTCTCTTTTGCTGTTTAGTCTCACAGAATGCTATAGTATATGAAAAAATGTAGTAGCATTTGTAATTGTGTAAATGTTTTCCTGATGTGTCAAGATGGAAGAATACCAGAGTCCATCTCCTGTATTTTCATTCATTGAAACTGTTATGTTTGGAGGAAGGGTGGACCCAAGCCAGGACACCAAACCCTTTCCAAATGCTTCATCCTCAACAGAAGACATATTTGGAATCTGGTTGCAAATGCTGATCTCCCCTCTGTGTGCATGGCCATCTCAAAGGCGTGACAAACCTCATCTTGTCCAAAGAGTGTCAAAGACCACACTGGGCAGTGTGATCCTAAGAGCCTTTGATGATGGGATCTTGTACACTGTGCTGCCTTTGGGAATGAAGTCCTGACTGCCTGGGAGTGAAAAGTGGTGACTAGGAGTCATTCTGTTTTTCATCCAGACCTGGTACCGTTCTAGTCTCAAAAATGTCAATGTTGTGCCCCTATTTCTTATGTGAGCTGCTGGAAGTGGATGTCTAATTTCAGGAATGTTTAACTCTGAGACAATCTCATAGCAAGATGCTGCCAGGACTCTGAGGGCATTTTCAGGTGTTACTACCCCTGTGTGTCCCTCAGGGCTCCCCCCACCTGCCCACAGACCAGGATCCCATGTTGGTTCCCTGGGGCTATCAGCCTCTGCCCCAGTGATGCTGCAGCAGGGTTAATCTCCAGGTGCCCACAGCTGTGCCCTGCCTAGTCATGGGCCCCACCAAGTGTGGCCCATCCACAGGTCCACAAACTTAGCCTGACCACAGCTGGTCTCCAGGGAGGCACCCAGTGCCTGGGTCTGGGGCTGCCAGGGGGGTTATGTGATGGATGCTGGGAGATGCAGCTGCAGGGCACTGATGTCAGTGGTCTTCACATAAGGGCACAACTCTCTTGAATGACAAAACAAAGCCTCCAAGCTGTCTGGATAAGCATGAGTATTGTGACATAAACCCAAATACTCAGTGATTTTCTGTCTATTGAGTTCAGTGAGACATGCTGTGATGGTAAGGAAAGGACTTCTGAATAACCTGTACCCTAGAGAGTGTCCTGAAAATGTGACTGACAAAGCAAGCTATCTGGTCAGCCATTGGACCATCCTTTGTACACCTCTGACCTAAAGCTGTGCATCTATATCATGTAAACCAGAGAAGTAGCAGAGCAGAGGATGGTACTTAGCCAGGGAAGGAGCTGGAAGAGGAGGGGCTTGGATGGTGCTTAGGTAGAGGGGGATCCCTATAAGGAAGGAGAATCTCTATGTGCCAGAGTCTCAAGACATTCTGAAAAGCTTCACGCTCAGAAGCACTTAAATTACTTCTGCCTTTTCAGACTATTTCTAGACTAATTTCTAAGATTATACATTAACAATGCCTTATTTTAGCAAAATATGCCACTCCAGTAGAATTATTTCAGCTGTGAAACTTGTGCAGTAAGTCAAACAACTGAAACATGTGGAATGAAGCTCTATTCAAATTAAAAAAGACAACAATCATTGAAAATCATGAGAGGAGTAAACATTTTCTCTCTTTATTGCCTTGAAGCACAAGACCAGAAGCAAGCTTTACAAATATTTAATACAGTTTATAAATAAATAAGACAGGCAAAAACTAAACACCAGACCTAGGAAGGGGCAATTTCACTGTGAAAAAATCCTGTACTTTGCTGTACAGTCACTTTTTATTTCTGACAGAAATAAGAAGTCTGCCTTTAATATATTATTTTCTTTCAACTTTGTAACTGAGTTATCAAGACTTCACAGGAAAGATGAAACAGATAGAAATATTTCTGTCTAGTCATCCTGTCCAATGGCCCAAGGAAAAAAAAAAAAGCTGACAGAGAAAACAATTAATCTGTGACAATGGCATTATTAAGAATAAGCCCTTGCCCTTGAGACAAAGGACATATGTATGAAATGAAATGTTATTCAGTGTATCACACTAGAGCACCAAGACCCTTGTTAAGTACAGATAATGCCATAAATCTCAAATAAAGCCTCAGCTTCTTTTTGATTTTCCTGTCTTGTTTCTCCCTTCATATTAGTTAACTTCTACTTGAGAATCAAGGGTTTTCCCTCTAATCACTTTTCCCCATAGATTTAAAAGTTCATGTTGCCTTTTACAATTGTTTGGATTGCGTCTTTCCTCAGAGGCAGGGTGACACTGCCATCATGACCGCAGAAGATTTTATAATCACATGAGGTGCACTACATCAGCATGTTTGTAGATCACAGCAATAATCAGATTTACCAAAGACATGCTTGCAGGACTTTTTAAATGGGACTGTGATGTTTACAGCTGCCAGAAAAAGGAGTTAATACCTGCACAGGCATGCTTGAAAGAGTATATGCACAGTGAATATCGATATCCTCAAAAGAGTAATGACAATATTCAGATTCAAATAGGTATTTTTTTCCACAGTATTACAATACCATGACTGTATGTTCAGTAGTTAGAGCCAGTTTCACACAGACTTCTTGTCTGTCAGGTTACCAAACCTGTGTGACCTCTTAAACTGCAGGAACATGTTGACTCTATTGTAAAGGATGTTTATTTTTATGCTTTTATACAACTTCTTTGTATTAATAACTATGTCTCTATGTCATCAATGTTGATCTAGGTCTGGGTGGGAATTCACACAGAGTAATTGGGGTGGCAAGGAAAAGTAACAACTTCAGTTAATGTGAACTCTGTGTTTCTGAAGTCACCTCCTTCCAGGCACTTGCTGTATTCAAAGATCCCAGCTTTCTACTGAAATATTGTGTGACTCCTGAACGTTACATTTAATTCTTTTTTTATAGACAGGTATTAAATCCGAATTTCATCTCCCGAAGGAAGATGTGGAAAGTCATTAGGTATTTTTCTGGACTTCAGTATTTTGCCTAATTTTGTTCTGACTGCAGTTCACAGTATAACCTCCCCATCCCTGGAAACATTCAAGGTCAGTTTGGGTGGGCCTCTGAGCATCGTGATCTAGATTGCCAAGTGTCTCCATCATTTATCAACAGTCTTGGCTAACAGGGGAGGTTGCAGATGATGAGATGATGGAGGCTTGCCAATGTGATGCTCATCTACAAGAAAGGCTGGAAGGAGGATCCAAAGAACTACAGGCCTCTTAGCCTGACCTTGGTACCTTGAAAAATTATGGAGAGGTTCATTTTGAATGAGCTCGCATGGCAAGTGCAGGACAGCCAAGGGATCAGGCTCAGCCAGCATGGGTTCAGGAAAGGCAGGTTCTACTTGACCAACCTGATCTCCTTTTATGTCCAAGTGACCCAGAAAGGCTGTGGACATTGTTTGCCTGGACTTGAGTAAAAGCATTTGACACCATCTCCCCCAGCATTCTGCTAGAGAAGATGGTGGCTCTTAGCATAGGCAGGTGTACTCTTCACTGGATTAAAAACAGTCTGGCCAGACAAACCCAGAGAATTGTAGTGAATGGAGTTAAATCCAGTTGGCAGCCAGTCACCAGTGGTGTCCCCTAGGGCTCAGTTTTGGGGCCAGTCTTGTTCAATATCAACAATCTAGATGAGGGGACTGAGTGCTTCCTCACCAAGTTTGCAGACCACACCAAATTGGCTGGGAGTGTTGATCTGCTTGAGGGTAGGAAGGTTCTGCCGAGGGATCTGAACAGCTTGAATCAATGGGCCAAGGCCCATTGTATGAGGTGTAACAAGACCAAGTGCAAGGTCCTGCATTTCGGTCACAACAACCCCAGGCAATTCTACAAGCTTGGGAAAGACTGGCTGGAAAGCTGTCCAGCATAAAAGAACCTGGAGGTGCAGGTTGACACCTGGCTTAATATGAGCCAGCAGTGTGCCCAGGTGGCCAAGAAGGTCAACAGCATCCTGGCCTGTGTCAGGAATAGCATGGCCAGCAGGAGAAGAGAAGTGATTGTGCCCATTTACTCAGCACTGGTGAGGCCTCACCTTGAGTACTGTCTTCAGTTCTGGGCCCACCACTACAAGAAAGGCACTGAGTTGCTGAAAAGAATTCAGAGAAGGGCAAGAAAGCTGGTAAAGGGTCTGGAGAACAAGTCCTGTGAGGAGAGACTAAGGGAATTGGGATTGGTTAGTTTGGAAAGAAGGATGCTGAGGGGAGACCTTATCGCTCTCTACAGCTACCTGAAAGGAGGTTGTTGTGAGGTGGGTGCAGCCTCTTCTCCCAAGTAAATAATGACAGGCCTAGAGGAAATAGCCTGAAGTTGCAGCAGGGGAGTTTTAGACCGAATATTAGAAGAATTTATTTTCTGAGTAGTCAGGTACTGGAATGGGCTGCCCAGGGAGGTGGTGGAGTCACCATCCCTCAAGGTGTTTAAAAAACTCGTAGATTAGAGACTTCAGGACATGCTGTAGTGGGACCGTGATTGACAGCTGATGATTGGATGTGGTGATCGTAGAAGACTTTTCCAGCTGTGACAATTCTGTGTGATTCTTTGTGTGTGTGTAGTTGAAGAGGTACCTGCTTTTTGCAGGGGAGTTGGACTAAATGATCTTTTAAGGTCCCTTTCAACACAAAGCATTCTGTGATTCTATGCTTCTCTATCTATTACAGTAGGATAAAATATTATCCATCTGAAAAATCCCACCTGATGAATTGACTGGGTTTGGCATATCATTAAACAGAGGTGATGGCAGCATCACTACTGCTACTGCTTTTTCTTTGCTGCATTTCAAAATGCTTTATGGAGGAATGCTGTTATACAGATGGGGAAACTGAGGTACAGAGAAGGAAGTGACCTGGCTAATTTTGAAACTCTTGCATTATAACTAATCTCTCTTTACAGGACTATTTTTTAAATATGTTTTCCTCACTTACAAATCTTTTAGTTTTAAAGGGACAACAGTGTTAGAAAACAGAAAAAAAAAACCCCAACCAAACAAAACAAAACAAAACAAAAACCAAAAAACACACACACACACACAAAAACAAACAAAAAAACCCCCCACATGGCAGATTACTGTGAGCTCATTTATGATTGATTAAATTATTTCAGAAACATAAAAATACATCTAAATTGGGGTTAAATTTAAGTGAACTAAACAGAAGCAGCTTTCACATCACATCTTGTATTACTGGTCTACAGGACTAGATTTAGCTTTCATATAGCCTCAGGTTTCATTGCTGGTGAGTTAGATTATCTAAATAGATTTTTGCCCACAGCACTTATGGCTGCAAATCAGCTCTGACCAGACCTGACCAAAAAATTATTCTTATCAAATTTCTCTGAGTGAAGAATTATAACTTTGATAGCCTCAGCTCTTCCTAGAAAAGGCTGTTACCATCAGGAAACCTGCACTCATTCAGTGTACATTACTGAATAAAATTGTCAAGAGGCCAAAAGCTTGGGGAGCAACTCTTGTGATAGAAAGGCTGTGATCTGAAATAAAGCACCAGAGCTCAGCAGAGCAGGGTCCTGCCACTATCTCCTCTAACCTAGTACTTTCTGCAAAGGATGCTTCAACAGGGCAGGAGCTAACAGAGGACAAACATTTTGTCAGATTCCCCACTAGTCACAAGCAGGTTTTGAAGGCTTGGTGCTTTGCCTACTCCATCAGGAAGGAGTGAGAGGATCTCTTCTGTCTGGCTAAAGGAAAGAAAAGAGAAGGTACCTCAACAGTAGGATCAGAAAGCAGATTGTGCTTTTTTAAAAGGCTTAATATTTTTCAGTTATGTCACAGGACAATAATCCCCAAGAAATCAGCCTTTCCACTGCCTTTTGTAGCCTCATGTGTTGCTTGTTTGGCCTCTCCAGGTGACAAAATTTGACACTCTTACTTGAAATAAGTTTCCGTCCTGTCATTCTCCCTACTGAGAAATATCTCAGGAATAGATTACAAACAAAACACCTTTTCAATTAATTTTTAAGGTTGCCTTGTGCCTTTTCAAGAGATTGAAGTCAGTGATAAAAACTCAGGAAATTAATCAAAATACAGACCCTGCTTCTCTAGAGCTGGCAATAGGCACTGAGACCACAGAGAGCTCCCTGCATAAAGGAGCGCAGTCAGTGCCTTAGCTATCACATGCTGGGGATTGATTAGATGAATCAGCTTGGCAGGGATATGATTGTAATCTGAAGACACCTAGGAATTGTTTCAGCTGATGAGCAAGAACTGCAATTACACTGCAGTTGTGGCATAGAGTCCCTGTTCTCTGATATTTTGATGTAAGACAGTGGAAGCACAGGTGAGAACATCACTGCAGTGTAGAGATGTGCAGAGATGTACAGGCTGTGCAAGTATCCACGGAACAGGGGTCTCTCCTCTGCTGTGGTAGGACAAAAGAGTATGCTCTGAGGAGAATGGTGCCTGGGCAGAAGCATAACAATACATAGAAATCTGTGGATTAGAGAAAATGAGATGTTAAAAGAATCACAGTGCTTGAAAACATATTGGACATTTATTTCCAGTAGAAAGCTCAATGTTCAAATGCACAACAAATGTAAGTGAATTACCATTCAGAAGAACTTTTTTCTTTAGAAATGTTTGCATGGCTTGGTTTGGGTGTGTGGTGCACACTATTCAGAAATGGGCTGCAAAGATGTGTGCTAGGGACGTGCTGAGCAATTAAATGCAGCAATGGAAGGTTTTCACTGAGAAGTACTCTCCCTGTATTGCCTGACTTTCAGGACCAAGTCATCAAGGACACCTTTCTGTCAGGAGCCTGGCTTTACAGGTCAAAGGCAGTTCTGCCTCAGTGAAGTACTTCACAAAAAAGGGTTTCAATTGCTGGGCAGCACTGAAATCTTGCCAACAGGTCTGCTAAGTCTTTTGATATCAACTTAATATTAAGAGAAACGGTTACTGACAAATATCTGTGTTTGAAGGTTTAGCTCACTTTTAATAGGAGTTTCTAGATATTTAGCAACTGTACAACAAATAAATACATGGGCTTCAAGTTTTCTCTTTGAGTTTACCAAGCAAGGTCTTTCTCATTATATTTTTTTTCTTCCTTTAAAAATTAAAAGTAAAATAGCAGTGAAGGAAGAAAAAATGTTGTCCAAACAGTACAGAATCTAATGCAATAGAAAGTATCAGCATAGCATGGTATCGTCTCCTAATTTGTAATGGGAACATACAAGTATGAACTAAATTTTGATTTCTTAGTTATTAATGAGTTTTCCAAAGCTTATAATTCTACATATGTTTTTTTTATTGTCATTACTGTTTTGAAAATCTCACAGTCTTGTTGACTCCTATTTAAATCTCAGGCTTTGTGGTGTAGGATCCTGCCAGCTCTCTCTAGCTGCTATGGAATTTGAAAGTGGGCATTATGCCACCTTGGAGGAGTTCACCTGGGTAACATTATTACAACATGGTTTCTGTATACATTTATATACTGGTTGGATACAGTAAAATCAGCATTTTGGAAAAAAAAAAAAAACAAAACAAAAAACAAAACAAAACAAAAAAAAAACCACAACAAGCATGGAAAGGTGTTTTGGAAAAACCTCAAATTCTGACTACAGAACTGTAGACTTCCTGAATATTCATACATGAGGTAATTATAGCTTGGCTACACTAGAAAATGTTTGAAACGCTAAGTTCACTAGTATGAGTACTCATGAAAATGACAGCTAATTTTACATATCCCCTTGGAAATCATTTTTTGTTCTTTAAATGAGTTATCCAAGAAAAGAAAAAAGAAAAAAAAATCCATCATGTTAATTTAGATGTGAATCAGGACCATGAATCAAGACCTCAGACATCCATAAAGAAAACTCTAGTGTTTGGAAATAGGAAGTAGGTTCCCTCTGTTTTCTTGACAGAAATGTAGGTGTTTTTGATATTACTCTATTGAATAGTGAAGGAGCCGAGATGACTAACCTGGACTAAATGTCTCACTTACACATGCCTGAAGTCAGATGAATGCCTGAGGTATCTGTGATAAATTAAATGTGAACTACATACAAATAATTTAATGAATTTTCATGTTCTGCCTTATGAATCAAGACTAAACTCTAGTTTAGGCTTTCTTGTTTAATTTTGATGGAATAGTAGATATTATAAATTAATTGCTTTAAAGAAATTTTATTATTTTCATGTTGGAACATAAAATTTCTCTGTATCTCTATTTTCTTGAAGAATTCACCTCATTTGAATTTTGGATATTCATTTGAACTTTTCCATTTTCATTTGTAAAAAGGAAAATATTTTCCATATAAACATTTTTTAAATTTGTTAAATAATTGGTTTATGCCAATACCAGTAGAATAGATGTCTCTCAAACTCACCTCTACCGTCTTTTCAGTTGAAAAATAGTCATAAAATCTTTCCATTAAAAATACACAGGAGGTATATTGTGCCTTCAAACCAACAGTAGAAACAAAATATGTAGGTATGTTTCCTGTAGCTTGAAAGTAATAGTGTCATTCAAAATCAGAATTAGAAGAGCAGAAATAATGATCTCATTCTCTAGTCATGGTTGCCTAAGTTTTTGAGAGATATTCAGCTCAGAAAAGTAAAACTTGGTTCCTGTTACAAGCAATAGCATTAAGTATTTTATTCGGTATCTGCTTAGGAAGAATACCATAGGATTGCACTAAATGGTCATATAAAATACACTGAAAGCTATCTTGCAAACTGAGATCCTTGTTTTATGATTTGTTTTTTAGCTAGTCATTCTTTTTTTAATAGTCAGGAATCTGGCTGAATAAGGGAAATGAAGCATTTGCACTCAAACTGTTGACTGCATCAGAAAACAACTGCTTTAATAATTTGTTTATCTAGCCTCCCTGGCCTCCTGTCTCATCCAGACAATCTCCAAGGAAATGACTGAAAATAAGATGGAAGGTAGAAACCACTGAACTCCAAGTCCTGGGGTCACGGCCTGGCTTAAATAACTACAAGACTCTCAATGGTGGTGTTGGCTCTGGCCCCTCATCCAGGGCTTTTGTTACTGCCCTTTTTGAATCTAGTTGGAAACAAAGATACAGACTGCAATGCTTCTCAGAACAGAAGAAGGTTGTATCAAATGTGTGCCTTATATGTTCCATGTTTTCACAGAGACCACCTGCAAAATGGTGGAGCTTTCCATCTGTCTTTGTCTAATGATGATATATTTCTTCCATCTTTGTCCTATGAAAGGATAAAGAGAGTTATTTGAGCAACAGCCTTGCTAAAGAGTATGGCTGTTATTTTAAGTTCAGCCTGTTCCCAGTCAGGTCTAGTATGGCCTCTTCAACTGTTCAGTCCTTTCCCAGAAGTAAGGACCTTTCTCTCACCAGATAAGAATTCAGGCAAAGACAAGAATGAAAACATCAATAAGGCAAAGAAAACGAAGACAATGTAATGCAATTTGCAATGTTACTAATGTTGGTTCATAGCACTTTGCAACACACAGGGAGAATAAATTGAATGCAATTACATTTTGGTGAAAACAGAAGTTACATTGATCCCAGCTATTTTCTCTACTAATCCATGAATTTATGATAAGCAAGTATAAGAATCTGAATAAAACTGTAATGTCAGCTGTGGTGTACAGACTGTGCTATTACATTTTATATATGTAGTCAGTGATGCTGGAAACTTGTAGACAGCAGTCAATGGATTTTCCACCATGTTATTATTTTTTAAGTGGAGGGAATAACTATAGTATTTAGATTTTTTTTATTGACTGAAAATTAATATAAAGAAAGGAAAACAAACATAGGGAGACTATGTTAGATAACATTATATGTTTTTATCTTCTAGAATAAAAATTATTTTTAGGGTGTATATAATTTAATTTATCATGACTTTGTGTTTGGAACTTACAGAAATAAAAAATAATTTAAAATTAAACAACAGTTCACACTCCTGTTATTTCATCTTCTTACCTCCCGATTACAGCTAAAATCAGTGGATTTCACATCATCACATGTGAATTTCATTTCACATGAAATTTAAGAAAGGTTGAAAAAGATGAAGAAATGAGAGAGAATGAATAAATGATAAATATTTGCCTGAAGCTGTCACTTATTCTCTTCAGGGAACCATGGTCAATATGCCCTAGAAAAGTCATTATGGCATAAGTGAAGTATATTTTGGATCACAGTGTGTTAGGAAGGACCAATTTACATAAAATTGTCATTGGTAAAAGAAAAAAACTTTTCATAAATAAACTGGTTCCAAATGCTTGGTGTCCTAAACTGTACCTTATATGACTAAGCAATGGGCAACATTTGGAAAGAAAGAGTGATTAATGGCACAGAACAATTATGAATTTCTAAGTAATGGTGACCAAAACTAAACTTTTTTTTTTTTTTTACATAGTATTTCCAGCCTTTGTTCATTTAACAAAGCAGAGAGGAAAAGCATATTTCTTTTGAGAGGAAGAATGGAGTATAGTTTAAAACTGTCACTCAGGATCACTGTTGCATTATAATGCAGACAGATGAATGAGGAAAGGATGTCAAATATTTCCGAAGCACCCATTCTGCTTATTTTAGAGAGAGGAGGGGAAAATGGATTTACACATCATTATGCATACCTTCTGGGTAGTCTGGAAAAAATATGTTTATGGAGTGTGTGCATGTTACCTAAAACATCCTGCTCTTAGTCTATCTAATGGAAGCTTTGGTAGTGTTTAGTTATTCATTAATTTAAAAGGGTGAGCAATATTTTCTTATGATCTGAATTAAAGAGGTGAACAGAAGGGTGAGGATGCCATGCAGTGACAGGAGCATATTGAGAACTGAAAAGAAGCAGGATTAAACTAAACAATATGAAGTCAGGGGTTCAGACAGGAATTTTGGATGGAGAACTTCCTTATGGTGATGAGACACAGTAGTCAAATAATGACTCTTCCCAACAAATCATTTATATAGTAGCTGACTAAAAGTAAACAACGCCCTGAATATACTCAGTATAACCAATTAATACTGGTTTTGGCGGCATGCATTGAAACAATGATCCTGTGCACAAATTTGTTTAAGTTGATTTTCACCCATGCTGAGATTTCAGTGTCTTAGTGCCCTGGTTAACTCTGCTGTGGCTTACTTAGGCTTGTCCACAGGAGAAAGTTCAAAGTCCTGAACCTGGCACCAGGTGCTAAAGGAAGTAGGTATAATTATATTCAGTGCTGTCATGTCTACTAGCCAGCAAAGACTATACCTTTTTCAAAGAAGATGATACACCGAGTGCTTGTAGTTGAGATGATCTGGGTTAAATTATTCCTTTTTCTGAAACAATGGCACTGTGAGATGATTTGTGGCATTTCGTTTTTCAAGGTCATTCCTCCTTAGAAGATATCTAAGAAGATATTGGCTCTGTACCAGCAAAGATAATTTTGTCTTTAACTGTATGGTTTTTTCATTTATTTTTAATTCTGTCCAGCTTTATATGATCTAAAGAATCCTGCCTTTAACTTTATGGAATGGCATTACATTATCAGAAAACTTGAAGCTCTGTGCTCTAAGCAGTACAATTCCTGGAAGCTCAATCTGCTGCCAGTACATTCTGGGAATACTACATATGCACTACTGCCTTTTTCCCATCATTTTAGATGGGAAAGACCTGATGGTAGTCTTTCTTTTTCCTCCAGGGCAGAAGTATTTCTGTGCAATGCGCTTTCGTAAAGGTCAAAAGGAATGTTAATATCAGTCAGGTTGACTCATATTGTGTCAAACTGTAAAATTTCATTCTGCATCACACAAACAAAAATCATAGTTTTAGGAAACATTTGAATTTAAAGATTTCAGGTGAAAAATAAGCTAATAATACCTCTAATAAACCGGTGACAACCAGTTTAATTTAAGAAAAAATAAAATAAGCTTTCTACTTCCAGTTAACTGCTGAATAAAAGCCTGGGGAATCAGACTTTCCACTGTGATCCTGAGCTTACTATTTGAATCTTTTCTGTATTCCATAGAGTGTGCGTGAGATGCACCAGGAGGATTGTGGAAAGAATAGAGTGTTCAAACATTGTCTTTCCCAATATATTAAAGAATGTTTTTCTGCAGGGAGCACCATCAGTCTCCTGAGGGTTCTGCAGGAGCACCCAGGAGCTACAGCAAGCACCACCTGGACTCTCCAGCCCATGACAGCTACAGTTATGAAGGAATCACAGCTGACTGACAACAGCTTTTGCTATCAAGATCCTGCCACGCCACTAGCTTTCAGTTTATGCTCATGTTTATGTCTCCTGACAGCTGTGCACAGTGCCATGTGAGCAGTTACTATAGGGGTTATATCTGCAGTGGCACAGGCTGTGGTTAATAACAACTTGGTCTGCAGTTGCATCTTTTTCATCATCATGGACCATCTGGTAAACAGGGACCTGTTTAAATGTGTAGGATTCCACTGTCATTTAAAATTGACTGAATTCAATAATTCTTTCTGCTTCTTCTTTTCAGTAGCATTTTTGGGGGGTTTTTTGATTGTGTTTTTTGGTTTTGTTTGTTTGTTTGTGTTTGTTTGCTTTTTTTTCTTTGCACTGCAAAATGAACAGTTTTTTGAACCTTGTGAAAAGAAGTATTTTAAATGCACTGCAGAAATGAGAAAGCATCCCACTGACCCTTCTCTTTGACAATATCCTGTGGCAAACATAACACAGAAATTCACATTGCCAGAAAATATTCTTTCTAATGCCTGACTTCATCTGAGTTATAAGGAACTAGTATTATTATTATAATAGTATAATAATGACAATAATAGCAAGAGTAGTAGCATTGTTACTTCCCTCTGTATAAAGCATTTTTTTAATTTCAGCATGCTGCAACCTGCTGACATTTCCAAAAAACTGATTTACATAGCACTACCTTCTCATGAAAATAAATTGAGATTAATTTCAAACATACAAGAACAAAAACAGCATTAAGGGCTTAAGGAGCTTCAATTATCCATTACTGTTAAGTGACACTCACTGTTGTTTTTTTCCTACAAGTCACAGTGAATGAAATTAGCTTCAGGCTATGTAGATTACATGAAAGGACAGAGTGCCTCAGAGACTATTCTGCTGCAGCTCAGCATAACGGTTCATGATTATCCAGAAAAAAATAAATTTGTTATTTTTTTAACTTTGTAATGATAAAATTTGCTTTTGGAGCTGTCCCCTCATTGCATTAGATATGGACATTTTATTTATTGGTGCCAAAAAACAACTGACAGCTAGCACTGGTAGCATTTGTGGCTAGGTAAATTTAAAGAATGTATAGGTATGCACCTGGCTTTCTCATTATGTGTATCATTATGATCCATGCAGAGTTGTTAGTCAAGTCTCAATCTCATGTGTTTCTGCAATAATGAACTAAAATAAATGCTTGTAACTATGCATCTCTCAGCTGAAATCTAAATGCAATATCCCTCTTCTTGGTTACCTATGTGTAAAAGCAAATGCAATTTACAAAAATAAGTCTAATAGTGGCACACTATCACATTCAGTACACATCAGTTTCCTATTCCAAGTAAAAAAGGAGCTGTTTTTTTTAACATCTTCATGTTAACTGGTCTACATGTCATACAAATTGCTCATGTGTGAATTACATACTTGAGCTGTGACAGGCTGTGAGGCACAAGGAGAGCTCTAGGAGTTGCCTAAATTTTAGGGGAGTTATTATATACATAACAGTACAATGCTGTGTTTCATTCAGGATTTGGCCTACTTTGGCCTAGAGAAAGGAGAGGAATCAGTAACTCTGTGTATTAGGACCAAATTAACCAGAGATACGACGTTATGTGGATGAGAGAGCTCTGGTAGAGCTGTGAAGGATGGTTTTCCCTTGACGGGCAGGTGGACCTTCCCTCCTGTCTGCAGGGCATATTCTCAGGTAGGAAAGAACAGAAATGTCTGTTGCTAAAAGTCAGTGGTAGAGTGTGAAATTCCTAGTCTACTATCTGGTACAATTACTTTTTTCTATAATGCGTGAACCTATAAAAAAGTCAGAGACAGAAGAAGTTTAAAACTTTTCCTTTAAAATGAAAAATGGGTATTTGCTACATCTGCAGCATGGACAAGCAGGTGCACAGCACTGAGGCTGACAGGAGCAACCTCTCTGAAGGGCAGAGCTCTATGGATCTGCTTCCATTTAGAACAGCTTTCTCTTCTTTCCCAAATGTGTGATTCATCTCTACCAGGTGAAATACACACACAGAAACCGCCTGATGTTGTGTTTCACAGTCTGCATTTCTTAGGTCTTTCAACCCTTAACACTCTGTTAGTTTGCTATGACTGTTAGATAGAGCAATCCCAGTTCACTTGTTTACATTCACAGCAGGTACTATAATGGCCTTCTTATGGGTGTGATGTTGCTCACTAATTCAATGCTTAGAAAGGGATCTTCTGTATTATCTCTGACAGTGCTTATGGCAATTGGAGCACTATTGTTATTATACCACTCCTGTCATTGTAGCTGTGTCTTATCTAAAGGCTTTGTCTATTGTCTAAAGCATCGTAAATTAATCCTATGTATAAAAATCAATAAAGCAGACACCCCCTTCTATGACCCACAAAGGTTCCTTAGGTCATTGACTCACCTGGTAACCATCAAGGACCTGGTAACTTTCTGTGGCTCAGTCACTAATGTCAGCGCCAGTGTCTACAGACTATAAAATGTTATTCAACATTACATTAAATATTGATATGCCTATAGTCAATCATCATATTTGCCTTTTAGTCAGATATATTGAGTGCATCTTCTAATAAGCAGGAAATTACATGTTTACAGTCTATCAGGATCCAGTTAGGAATCAACAGCTGAGATTAAACCTCGTAAACTGCATCAGGGATACGATTATGATTCTTAAATTTTAATTACATACAGATTTAATTGTCTACAGTAAATAAATTTTCCTATTTTTAGCAATTGCTAAAAATCTGTTATTCTTTTCCAAATAAAGCTGTAAAAGTATGTCTCTTAAATAAAGATTTTAATATATTTTAATTTATCACATATTGAATTATCTCTTGAATCTTCTACATCTGAATATATTAAACTTTGAATAATGAATTTCACTGATAGAGACAAAAATCTGTATCAGTGAAGTGCTTATCACAGCATAACATCATTCTGTCTCCATGTATTTTTGAAAAAAACTGAAACAGACACTGAGCAAGAGAATGGCTATGTCTTGCCAGTAAATTTGATATTGCAAAGATGTTCCTATTCTCATTCTGCAGTTGAATTAGCAGAGCAGAGAGAGTGGAGCAGAGAGAAAAAAAAGCATTTTCTTTATAGGGTTCACAAGTGACACATTTTCTTGGTCCTTTAAGTTGCCTGTCAAATTAAAGAGCAAGCCTGAAAACTTCTGTAATTATCTAAACTATTAACTCTAGCAAAGATTTACATGTCTTTCCTACTGTGCTAAAGAAGGGCAGTTTCAAATCATTAAGCTCAAAATCTTCCAAGAGATGCCATTAACAATATCCCAGAGCAAGACAGCTAGTTACAAACCACTTTAATAAAAATTTCAAGGAAAAACCTAAGGTTGACTTTTAACTGTTCCACTGTGTATAGACTGAACTATTCTGGTCTACACCTTTAGAACCAACTCCCTCTCCCCAATTATCACACTAAATTAATGATTCATCAAAGCCAAAATCTCTCTCAGTGCAGATTTAATACCATTTTTTTTTTCCATGACATAAGTGTATTATACTTAGTGTGTATTAAAATATTGATTAGTCAAACACCCAAGTATTAGATATGGTACTAATAGTGACTAAAGTCTCCAGATATCAGAAGCTGACAGTCACTGTCTCTTTTGCCTTTCAGTGAGCATGGACTAAGAACTCTTAAAACAATATTTAAATGTCATGCCCTTCCTATAGCTAGAACATAAATACATTTATTATTTTCATGCCTTTGGTGTGGTTACATCTGCATCTGTAGAACACAATATCATTTCTGAAGTGAACTTTATTGGTAATACAAGTCGGGTCTTTTGTGCAACTTTCAAGTTTTCTCAGACTTGGTTGCTTTGATTTTTTTTTTTTTTTTTTTTTTTTTTTTTTTTTTTTTTTATTAAGGTTTCTACTTTTTGAACAAAAATCTCAACCTGGCAGATTTTTGGGGAATGCTTGAAAAGACAGAAAAGAGTTTCTGGTTGATAAGAGCATGAAGTTATAATTGAAAAATTGGTTTATTCAACCTGGAAATTGAAACATATCATGTAGCTGGTACCTCATTAAAATGAGAACTTGGAGAAGTAGCGTTCATGAAGAATTATTCATGAAACTTACGAGTAATTTTCAGTATCAGTAAAGTCAATGTGGGGAAAATTTATTAGTAACTGAATTAAAATACTATTAAAAGGATTCTTGTAAATTATGCAATCAAAATCCATATAAAGTTTTTATTATCCTATTAAAACCAAATATGATAGCAACATCCTTGCTAGTTTAATACTAGATTGTAAAACACGGAATTATTAATCTACATATATGAACCGCAGTTTTGCAGAGAGGGTCATTTCATTAATGGGATGTCAAGAGAAACAGATATTTTCACTAAAGCAACCCAGTAGCAAACTATCTGTGTCAAGATATAGTGTGAATTTTGAATTAGAATTTAATTAGCTTTTTACTAATGCAAAAAATAACAAATATGCCTGATTAAAATTGATGACGATATGTAAGTGAAGGTTGCATAATTGCAGCTTCAGTTTAAACAATACCTGAATTACCTAATAAAAAAAATCCATGCTCCTTGCCTAAATGGCAGTTGTTCATGAATTGCTGCTTTGCTGCTTTGATTGCCCTTCTTAAAGCTTGGTAAATTATTGAAGCTCAGAATGCATCAAGTGCACAGCAAATGTAGCTGAGCCTTCCTTAGCTATTGAAGCATACAAGAATTGGTTTTGCTATGAAGAAATGGAAAAGTTTTGCAAATCATGACATCTCCATGGTTATCTGAGTAATGTTGTCTTTGTTCTCACTAATGTAAATAAACACGTTATTTCAAAGCATGCACATGACATTTTGAAGTTATTAAAAGACCCAAACCAAAAATAATGGGTAGAAGAATATAGCATAGTAAGAAAAATATGTAGTTAAACAGTAATCACAGTGCACTGCACAGTAAAGACAATCAGGAAACAAATTTCAAAACTGATGTAAATTGGTTTTGGGTGAATCAAAATGATTTATTTCCATTTAAATTCAAGTGCTTTGTAAATGAATTGCAAATAAGTAGTAATTCTTCATGGTTTTTTTCAAAACAGAATTACTGTCAACATTTCACAGAGAAAAAAACAGGTTTTCAAAAAGGTACACTCCATCAAAAAGATTGCTTTCTCAAGTATTTTCTCTCTACTATTGTTTGATTTCCAGGTCCTCACTTGGTTCTCCAATCTTATTTATCAGAACACTTTGACCTATCCTGTCCTGATACTTCTATTTGAATGAAAATAGTTCATGTAGAGGACAGACTCATATTAACAGAGTTCATGTAGGAACAAGAGTCTAAGAGTCTCCACTTTCACATACACAAATTCTGGAATGCAGAAAAAAAGTAAGTACTCTGGAGTTTGGGTTTTCCTAGTTTCATGGGAAATAGAAGTACAAGTAGTATGTGAGTTATTTCCTGATATTTCACCCTTGTAAAACCTACAGCTTCATTGCAACTTTGCTCACAAAAGTACAATCTAAAGCTAGCTTTATGTCATAGCTGTGGCTGCCTCAATAGGTTTGGTGACCTCTTCAAATTGATTTCCCAGCCAGTTCATCCACTAGTGTGGGAAAATGTCCATTGTAAAATAGGTTTTGCAATCCTCCACAGGACTAAACTCAGTAATACACTAAGACTGTCAGTCACTGTGGTAGAAGCGGTCAACACAGACAGATGTATAGTGTCTTCAAGTGCAGCACTCCATGTTCAGACTTGAAGGAAGGAAGTGATAAGAAGCTGTTCTGGAGTCCAGCCTCCAATGTGCAAGTGTAACTGGGTCACAGTGTGTGATGCTTGGGGTCTTTATTTAAATCATGTGTCTCTACTATACCATTTAATTTTAAATCACAGCTAATAAGCTTAAATAATATATATCTAGAAATATGGCTCCCCTGGCTGTGAAAATAATCCCATTTTGTAGCTTCTCTCTGGATGTTTGTTGAGAAGCTGAACCTCATAATTCTTTGACATCCTCTGAGTAGAGAATGTAGGAAGTAAGTCATACAGGGAGACAAATGGAAGGAGAAATGGAAGTAAGATAGAGATCAAATCAGATTATGAAGAACATACTAATGCTGAAAAATTATGAACTTCAGTTGCCAAATGCATCATTCTTTACCAATAAGCAATGATAAATCATCATTTTTAGAATTCACTAAAGATTTTTAAAACCCCGTACCCTGGTGTTTAAAGTATACTAGTAACCAAATCCCTTTTCAAGGATTTCTTTCGGTGACTTGTTTTCCTAAAAATACTGTCCAGCTATCAAAGTTGTACACTCAGTGGCATCCATTCTCTATATGCCTATAACTGCCTATAACTAGTGGTGTGTTTCCTAAAGTCTGCTGGAATGAAGTTGCCCTTGCCAGTATCTGTAACTAAAGTTTAATCAACAAGGGAAGTTATTTATACCAATAGATGTAGCTCTGCAGATCCAAAGCAGAGTTTCAGATTCTTCTGTGAGCTTTACTGGGCTTAACTCAACATACACAGTATGACTTTCTATTAAATCTCCTTAGTCTTCCAGTGAAGTTTATATAATCTGAATGTATAACACATTTTTTAATTAACCGTATCATCCATATTTATTAATGTAATCTACAACAACCTGCTCCATGTAAGTACTCTACCTTCTAAATGTTATTTGTGACCAATTTTATAACTTAGAAAAGTGTAAAAATGTGTACAAATACTAATGTCAATAGAAATATGCATTTTCAATGCATCTTAGTATCTGTCATGCTATTATCATTAACTTTGTCTATTTCACATCCATGCAGTTACTGTGATGAGAATTAAGGATTGTTTTGGAAAATATCCATCTCTGTATCTCTAGTTCATCTGGGTGCCAAAGTGGAGAACTTAATCTGCTCACCCTGAATACACAAACACCAACAACACATCTCTTCAGAGGTGCTTTCTCTGAATATAGCCACTACGATCAGTCTGGGACTATTGTGTTTAATTTTACCATAATTCTTCTGCCTAAAACATTTATTTTAAATTTCTAGGTGAAGCACTAGATTTAGATGTAGTCACAAAGGACCATCCTCTCAACCATGACTGTTAGTTGCAGTTTTCACCACCTTCTCACTCCAGTGTGGTGTGCTGTCTGTGATCTCTTAGACTTTTCACAGAAGTGTGTAGAAGACACTGAAATGTGTCTCATCCAACAGCCAGTTCCCATCAATCCCTTTGTCAAAAGGGAATAGCAAGGATGGATTTCTCCAGGTAGATGGATCTAATCCATTGTTAGCCACCTTACCAGCTCTGGAATCATTCACAAATATTGCAGTAAGGCCTTTTTCTTAGCCTGCAGACATCTGACTTAATTGTCTTTAATGAAGACAAATGTCTCAGATCAAGAGTAAACAACAACAGAGTCAGTGCACCTGCAGACCAAGCAAATGGAGGCCAAGAGCCCAAGCAGAGTGAGAGTGACAAGACACAAAGGCACAAGAGAAAATGCTGAGGTGGGTACTGACTCCTAATTTTCCCTGTGGATGTCTCTCATAGTATGGTGTGATGGTATAAACTTCCAGTCTGCTGAGACTGGGACTGGAACAGGTAATTCCTCACAGAAATGTCAGACCCCAGTGCTGGGGCTGAAGCACTCTTTTTGGAAAGTGACCTCTGTGAATCTCAAAAGCACAAAGTCATAGGTAAATCTTCCTATATTACCTAGCCACTTTCAAAGTGCTTTCCTGACTGTCACAAAAGTAAAAGGAAAAGGAAGTAGGCCTGAAGGTCATACTTTGGTATAGTCACACTTTGGTACAGTTCAATATGAATCTAGTTTGTACTGACCTGAAGATATAAGACATTACTGACCTGAAGATATAAAACCTATCTTAAAATCACAATAAAGGAACAGCAATATCAGATTCCTTTGATTTTTCTTCTTGATGTTTTAAGCCCCAGCATAAATAAATGTCCTTCAAGACTGACTTCTAAAGAGGAAAGTATGTGTCTATTCTGACTGTATTCTGCATGTGTACTTTGTCTAGGGATTTTAAAATCTGATTGATTAGGCTATCCACTTAGCTGTACTCTGCTACAAAAATCAACTTTAGGCCTTCATTGGAGACCTAAGATTTGTCTACTGTGGGTTATTTTAACATAAGGTACTTCAACAGGCAAAGCTTAATAATTACATGTGTGTCCTCAGAACAATTAATGGACATTATTCATATTCTCTATTTCTAAAAAACCTTTTTTTAAATATCTTGTGCTTTATAGTACTCTAAAGGAATCCGCTTGGAGAATATATACACTTTTATTGCATAGACCACAATAATCATAACATAGTTGAAAGAAAATAAAATTATTCAAGCGTGCATATCTTGGTATAAGTAGAAAATTAAGCTAGAGTTTGCATTTAGCAAAGGAAGCGGTTAGATATAAAAAGGTAAAGATGGTGAAGATTGCTGGTGAGGAATTATTAATTTACCTGTTAATATGTGATATGAATGATAATGAGGATGAGTTGAAGTCCATCAATACAAATATAAAAATTTGCATGCAGAGGCAATGGAAATTCAGACTTAAAAATCCCACAGTTACATTTAGTTTTGCCAGATTAGAATTTGCCCCCTGGCTTGAAAGCTGGAAAATAACAAAATGATAGTAATAGTTTTTTTTACTGTCACATTGCACACATCTAAAGTGGCTTTAGAAAAATAAATTAAGACCTAGAGAAGTGAAGTGGTAATGGTACCCTTTGAAGAGTAGTCACATTGTCTGAATCCAAAGGCCTGATTGCTTTCTGGAAGAAGCCAATCTTCTATACAAGTTAGAAGCAATACGCACTACATTCTCAGACTATTTGAATGGCTTTCTGAGGGTGCCTGGATGCAATTCTTGGAGAAACTAAAGAACCTCTGTGACTTTATGAGTTTCACTTGGAGATTTCAGGTGGGCTGACAAGGAAAGAAGGCTAAAGCATCAAACCACAGTGAGTATAAGCAAATACCCTTTCCAGTGAGAGTGATTTGGGATTTTTAATTGTATTTTTTCTTGCACTCTCCAAGATGAACATTTTATTCTCCAGAGCTTAACCTCTACATATGCTAATTAGCCTGAAAGAGAGAGAGCACACATTTAATTAGTGTTTGCTGTAGGTCTTTTCTTATTTGGTGGTTTCCTGGTTGTAATTCAGAAATATGAGGTCAGCCAATAAACTTGATGATGCCAAAAAAACCCATCAACTTATCACTGCTGGAAATCTATCTCCGCTGGCAAAAATTTGTCTCTTTTCTCATCACTTTACAGAATATGGGTTACATTTCTGGCAGTACCAACCTTCGTCACTGCTTCTGCTCCCAGGGTTTGTCCTCCATCCAAGACAGAGAATCATAGTCTACTTATCCTTGTTTACTCTTATGTACTTTTACATGTGAAACCTGGTTTCTGGCACATATAGCATGCATATGATCACATATTCTATTTTTATATACTTTTATAAAAGAGTAACAAAAGACAATTAAATTTATTTATGTAAAACAGATTCAAAGCCGGAGTATGGCCTGACTGCAAAATCACATTCTACTCAAAATGTCTATCTTTTACAAGCCAAGACTGAACATGTTCCTTAAAGCTTTACCACAAGGATAGCAATAATGTCATAGTAATATGAGTGATTAAAAAAAAAAAAAAAAAAAAAGGCATGTTAAGTTTCTTTCCACTGGTGGTTTAGTTCGGGAAAGCCTTATGGAGCCAAATTGTGAGTGTTCTTTTTTGAATACATCTTTTTTATAACAATTCCTTCACTTTTCCAGGTGTATCCCGTTATGGAAAATATAGATTCAACCAGTGATGTTATCAAGGAGTTAATACCAACCGCAGGGCTATTGATTATGGGACAGAAGACTTCACAACTCTTGCTTTAAGAATTATTTTGGAAATACTGTAGGAGGAAGAGTGACTGTCTGAAGATATGACTTTTGGCTGAATACCAGAAGCAATGCATCATATGAAACAGTTCCTTGCAACTATAACTGTATTGCCTTTCCTGTTCAAGATAGCTCATACACTACATATTACATTATGCCATGTAGAGGGCTCCAGGATCAGAATTCCTCCTAACTCTTCTTCTAAGAGTGGAAGTTAACCTTCAATATAATTTCTAGAGGTTAGCCTTTGTCCCATGTTTAAAGCAGTAACAGCTCCCATGCTCTTGAACAAGAAACTCATTGTGGGATTGCTTTGTTAGGCCTGTAAGACCCTTTAGATTTTCAGATAAAAGTAATTTGTAAAGAACATGCTCTGCTTATGAATGACTACTTACTATTACAGAATTAAAACGCCATCTTTTTGATTGTTTGGAAAAACTACTGGGTTTCCACCATTTCTCTGTATCATTTAGAAGTTCCAGTGATGTCCTACAGGGCAGAATTTTCTGAAGTAAAATGACAATAAGAATAGCAGTATCCTCTGATGTTAAAATTAAAAATCAGTAATTTACATAAGTACCTTTCTGGGAAATAATGGTTTTGTGCATTGTTTTCCCCTGTCTTTGCAGACACTTTGTTAGCTTTCAAGATTAGCTACTGTTACATAGTTGATTAGTTTGCTTGCTTGCATTCAAGATAAGAATTAATAAATTGAAACCAAAACAAAACTAAAAAGTAGAAAACATACAACAGCCAACAAGGATTTGCAGCATTCTTCCTACTCTACTATCAAGAAGAGGTATACTTCGGAAATAGACAAGATTTGCCTTTCTTTGCCAGACACAGTCATAGATCCAGGCACCACAGAGATTTCTCTGTTTGTTCTCAGAGTTCAGATGGTCTCAAAGAGAAACATTATTCCCCTATTCATAACACATTCATAGCAAGTCAAGCCTTTCAGACTGTCAGTCTTTGTTAACATTACATTATAGTTTATTTTACAGTGCCTCATCACCCAGCTCCTAAGGGTTCCACCCAGAAGAGGCAGAGCACACGCACATCCTCTCAGCCCTTCAAGGAGATACAGCGGAGCTGCCAGAGATGGGAGTCCCTCTTAGAAGTGATGCATATCCCAGGCAAATGGGCAGGATGGTTGTGTCCATGCACACTTCACTAGATCACACTGCCCCACAGTGCTCTCAGTGGTGTTAAGATATCTTCCCATTTTTAGCACTGAGGTGAAAATTACTTAAACAGTCAGTTGCAGGACGATATTGTTTGCTTGTAAAATGCCTGGATCTATATCAGACAGAGTCTAGACTAAAGTAAAGCAAAGTTTTGCAAGTTGTAAGTACATTGATGAAGCAAATAGCCAACAAAACTTAAGCTATGTTGCATATGACTTATCATATCCTTTCTGCAGCCCTACAAAGTAGCCTATACTTGCTACTTTGTTCAGAAAGTCTCTGGAGAATTAGGTTCAAGGGAGAGAGAGAAAAATGAGGAAATCAGATTAGGAGTGGGAAAAATGGCAACACGAATTTCAGTTTCCTTTTTCTAGTGAAAGAAGTGAAGAATTTGGGGCAGACACCACTCCTGTCAATACCAACAACAAAATGTCCATTGACTTTAATAAGAACATGATTGATTTGCTTTAGTTGCATTGTTTCTTATTTTCTAACTTCGTCTTGTGGCTGGCTAGAAAGTTTGAGGTTAGTTTCAAGTGTTGATAATAACTTTGACACTACTAATTTAATTCAGAGAAATCCCTTTCAATCCTTTATTCTTCTAAGAGTCAGGCTGACTGAAAGCAAAACCCACTCTCAGGGATCAAACTGTTGTACATTACTATGGCATATTCCTTCTATTTTCAAGCTGCTTAATTAAGAAGAAAAGGATTTTAGCGGGTAATCTAAGACTATAGCAATTGCTGCCTTATATTTACCATTGACTCCAGGAACTAACAGTAATGGGTTTTGGCATAGGTTGAATTCAAACGGGTGACCATTACAACGTACTTGATCAGGTCAGATTTTGGGGAAAATGTCAAAGAGAAAACAGCCTAATTGTGAAGACACATCATTCTAGACAAACAAATCTACTGTGGTTGATAGGTAAAGGTCAGGAGTTTTTCTAACAGGCAAGTAAATCATAGGAAATCTCATTTATTTCAGTATTAAAGTTAATATAAATGCAGAATTTTACTCAGTCCTTTAGATACTCTTTTTAGACATAGATAGATAGTCAGATAGGTAGATAGACAAACATAGAGAGAGATAGACTTATATATAAAAAGATGGAGAGACAGAAGATATATTGACATGGCTGTTGGGAATCAGGGGATGTTAAAGGTGCTTAGATAAGTTCATTTTTGAGAGATCAGCTCTAGCTGGTGAGCCGTCAATGCCACTTCTTAGTCTAATTTTTTGTTTGCTTTTCACTAACAATACAAGCAAGGGTTACAACTTGTTTATGCTTTTTAGATGCAATTTTGAGAGAAAGTGGCTTTATATATGTCTATTCATACTGTTGGTCCATATATTTCTGCATACTGGTCTGTTTTGAACTTGTCATGCATAAAGCCAGTGACCAATTTCAACAAAAACCAACAGACTGTTCTGAAAATAGGTGAGTAGACACTGCTAGTGTTTCTGTCTTTACCTCATGTTTATTAGACATCAGACACTGTTGTATGCCTCAGGGCACGAAAGTCTAGCAAGCTAGGCTGGTGTTGTTTCAGGGCTTTCAGAGTTACTTACTGCAGTGTTACAGTATAACATTGATCTTGAAATGAAAAATGCAGTCTCAAGTCTTGCCAAGATGGCACAAGTTAAGTTAACCAACAGTTCCACTTTCTTTCCTCATTTACTTCTTTTGTCTAAACTACTGGTGACACAGATGAAGAAAAGGGCCCTCTGAAAATGAAACAATGACATTTCCTTTCACATTGCAAAGGAAATGCCAAGACGTGTATCCTGAGTGATGGATGGTCATGACATTTCTTCTGACAAGCACTTCTGGTTTTGTAACACAGGGTTTACTTATATATATTTGTATAAGTGAGAGATAAGAAAAATCAAAAGACAGCTAGTCCCTTTATTTTTGATAAAATTTTTACATTCAGGTGATCTTGTGAAAGCACCTAGAATACCCTCTAAAAATGATCTGTCTCTAAATCAAAGAGATACAATAAATCTATTTATCATGCCCAGCCAGCATGAGTTCAGAAAAGGCAGGTTCTACTTGACCAACCTGATCTCCTTTTTTGTCCCGATTACCCGGAAAGGCTGTGGACATTGTCTGCCTAGACTTGAGTAAAGCATTTAACACCATCTCCCACAGCATTCTGATAGCATTCTGCCCAGGTGGCCAAGAAGGTCAACAGCATTCTGGCCTGTGTCAGGAATAGCATGGCCAGCAGGAGAAGAGAAGTGATTGTGCCCATTTACTCAGCACTGGTGAAGCCTCACCTTGAGTACTGTCTTCAGTTCTGGGCCCACCACTACAAGAAAGACACTGAGTTGCTGAAAAGAATTCAGAGAAGGGCAAGGAATCTGATAAAGGGTTTGGAGAACAAGTCCTATGAGGAGAGACTGAGGGAATTGGGATTGTTTAGTTTGGAAAGAAGGATGCTGAGAAGACACCTTATCACTCTTTACAGCTACCTGAAAGGAGGTTGTAGTGAGGTGGGTGCAGCCTCTTCTCCCAAGTAAATAATGACAGGCCTAGAGGAAATAGCCTGAAGTTGCAGCAGGGGAAGTTTAGACTGGATATTAGTAGAGAGTGGTCAGGTGCTAGAATGGGCTGCCCAGGGAGGTAGTGGAATTTACATTTCTGGAGACATTCAAAACATGCCTGAATGCATTCCTTTACAACTTCTCTAGGTGAACCTGTTCTGGCACGGGCTTGGACTAGATGATTTCCAGAGGTCCCTTCTAACACGTATCATTCTGTGATTTTGCAGTTCTGTGAGAGGAAAAATTCTTTACAAGTTATTGTGTTTTTTGTAAGAGGTGTCTCAAAAAAAACCTTGGAATTGCCATTCCTAAAAGTCAAATATATAGAACATATGGTTTAATTCTTGTATGTACTAAAAAGAGGGTTGAGACCAGGAAGATCAAAGTGCCTGTGTTAATAGCATAGTATCTGACTTATTTCTACTCTCTTTAAATCATAATACTTCATTTAAACTTCTTTTCATCAATGACATCTATTAAAACCTCACAGTACCGCATCAAATTTAAATATGTGTAAACTAACACCCCCATAGTTTCAAGGTTAGATTTTGCCACTTGTGCTGGTGTTGAAAATTCTACAATTCTCAGATGATTTTATCAGACCTGCTAAACCACTGAAAGGTGTGAAATATAATGCTGTATGAATGACACTGACAAAAATATTTATTTAAATAGCTTGGAAAAAGGAATGCAAACTCTTAATTCCCATTTCTTTACCACAAACACTAGTCCATATGCCCTACATTCAATTCAATGTTACAAATACTTCTGAACTAGTCTCTTGTGAAGTTCATACATTTGGTCCTTTGGGGCACTGTCAAAGCAAGTTGTAAAGCTTTGAATTTAGTCTGCACTTTCTATTGCACTTATTTCACTTCCTTTTTTTTAAATAAATTTTGCTTAAACAAATTGTGATGTCTCCTTACTAATAGCTTCATGAAGTTTTAGTTGCAAACAATTTTTGCTTCCTTAGAAATCTTGCCACCATACAAGTTGCATTCCTCTTTCCTTCTACTCCAATGCGTGAAGAATGCACAGAATAAATTGTATTTACTCAATTCTCACATAGTGTGACTACACAGAAAATCCTATTATCATCAAAGGATATGAGATTTCAAGCAGGGCAATTGCAGAAAAAAAATATGAAAAGACAGGGGATTCATAAAGGTAGGTGACATAATCCTATTTTCTAACTTCATATAAGTTTCTTGTACTTTATGTTCTCTCTGAAAGCCACACAGCACTTTTTTTCTTATGAAGACTCAGTGAAATGGTAGAAAGAGCATCATTACTTAGACTTATGCTAACTAGGTAATCTTTGACTCACTTCTGTAGAAGTAAATAAGGTGCCACTCCAAATGAAAAAAAAAAAAACCCAAGGTGCTGACAGATAATTTTATTCATTGTCTTAGAAAAAGTTAAACTGCTTGTGAATATTTTTTGTGAGTTCTCTTTTATTTCAGTCCATAAGATAAAGGAGATGCTATTAGTTCTAAACCAAACATATTTATCTTGAAGTGGTTTATCTTTATCATAGCTCCTACATTTTGACTGCGGGGAGCCTTTCAGTGCAGGCAGCAGATGAGAGACGTCTTTCCAGAATACAAGCAGCTGTGGGATCAAGCTGCTTGAGATGGGCAGAGGATGAGACACAGTCTAGTACACTTGCAGGACCACGTTCTGCTGACCCACGGCATTTCCAACCTGAAACTCCTGTCAGCTTATACAACTGTACTCCAATTCAGTCTTTGTCATCATAGGAAACTTTTTGTAACCCTTTCTAAGAAATAAATCGGAAACACTTCAAAGTCTTCTGGAACTGAAAAATATAAAAGATCATTCTTTTTGTACCCCAGACCTTCAGACTTTTCATTTCTCCAGCCTTAAATCTCATCTTTCTGATTCAGAGCACATCTTTACCTCAGTAGAAAAAGCTTCTTCACGGTCCCCATAGTAGGCTCTGGTATTTATCCGAACAGCAGTAAAAACTAAGGCAGCTAGACATTTCTGTGTTCCATGATCATGCTTCCTGTTTGGTCATTTCCACTGTGAACATATTCTTAGTTTTACATAAAGTAGGGCTTAATACTCTGTCTCTGAAGTTATGCATGTTTTCATGCCAGAAGGGACAGAAGAATTATAACTGCTGGTGTATTTTGTTCACATGAAAATCCTGTATGTCACTGTTATAAAGAAAATACACGAACATCCCAGAATCACAGCATCACTGGATAACTCAGACTGAGAGGAACATCAAGAGTTTTGTAGTCCAACATCTTGCTCAAAGCAAGGTCAGCTTTGAGGTCAAACCAGGCTGAGCATAACATTATCCATTCTTGTCTTGAAAGCCCCCCAGGGACAGAGACTGCACAGCTTCTCTAGACAGCCTATACCACTGCTTGCCTTTCCTCAGGATCCAGATCTGCTCTGGAAATTTCACAGCAGTGTAGACAAAAAAAACAAGGTAACTATACAGGTCCTATCATGTGTTTCATGTGCCACTGTACCATTCTCCCCATGTACTTTTGCTGATCAAGGGCGTGCTGCTCCTGCAGTGCCCAGCAGCCACATCTCCAGCTCATGGAGATAATTTGCCTGTGTGTCAGTCCAGACACTGATGGTATTCAAATTCCAGCTCTGATATCTGTTTCAGTGCTCAACAAGAAAGAAGATATCCCACCAGGAAAAGCTATGGAGCTTGTTTGGCAAAGATTTTACAGCATATGGGTGAGAAGAAAGAAGGCACAGCTGTTTTCCATTTTCTGTAGTGAAATTTAGCATTCAGAAGTATTGCAAATATTGGTAGAAAGATTAATTCAAAATTCAGTTTGATATCAAACAGATAGATGTCACAGATTTAAGTCAATATACTTGCTTCAAACTTAGAACACAGCTCAAATTTTCATTCTCTATTAGAAAACTACCTCAGAGACACTTGTTCTTTGGTTTTGGTTCTACATATGGCAATTTATAGAGCTTCCACTTACTGTTAATATTCATATACTGTTACAGAACAGCACTATTACTTCCATCTTACAACAGAAAATGAAATAGACCTAAAGTTTAAACCAATGTATTTTCTTGACTGTAAATGAGACTAGCAATATTTCCCCATCAAAGAATTCACACCAAAGTATCCTTTCTGTTTCACAGAATGATGCTTAGAAGTATATAAAGGATAATGCCTCAGGGCTTCTCTTTTTTTTTTTTTTTAATTTTTTTAAATTTTATTTTTTATTTACACAGAAATATGGTTATTTGTCACAGGCATGAAAATTATACTTTTCTGTTGCTGTGATGACTGATTGTTTCCAAGTAACATATGCCACAGTTTGGGACCAAAAAGTTAGTGGGTCTGTATGCAATCTTCTGAGAGCAGACAGATGGACAACAGATTATCTAGTAAAGTAACTCTTATTACTCCACTGAACTCAGTAAAGTCCATTTACAAATTTTCTAGCTTCCCTGAATATACCTATCTAGTTTTTACATTATTATCTTTCCCACAAGCTACCCAGGCTATTTGAGAAAGGTAAAAAATATATTAAGAAATGTTGCTTTGGTACTAACAAATGGAGAAACACCCCCTGCAGCACCATACGTGGAACATACATATTCTGGCTATTACAGGAGAATTTAACTAATTGGAGAAATAAGGGCAGTTCTGTGATGATGAAGATCAGCATATATTTAAGAAAGGATTATAGATATTCAGCAATAACAATCAACTCCAGACTTTCACAGAAGCCAGGTAAGGTGGAAGAAATTTCAAACAGATGAAACCTGCTTATCTTTTATTGCTCCTATGCAGGTAGGAAGTATGTGTTTGCCTTCAAAATATTATTATTTTCAGTCTTTTAGCTTCTGAAAAAGACTTCTCTTCCTCCTTTCACACTGTGGAGGTCAGTCTGTGTTGCCACACAAGAGCTTCCTCTGGACTGCCAGCAGGCCTCTTTTCTAGCTGCTAGGTTGGTTTTGCTATGGTCTTGATGATTACTGTAGATTTCCAATAGTGCATTTTGATATTGAAATATAGCATATGCTACTGCCATTTGTCCACGGTGGCTGCAATCTCATGTTCATAGGTGGCAATCGTGCACCATCTCCAGTCTTGAGCGAGCTCTTCCTCCTCACTGGGAAAGCAGCCTGCAGGAGACTGCAACATCTGCTACCCCAGTTTTGCTGTGAATTCTCATTACTTTCAAATCCCTCTTCTGACCTGCAAGAGGCAAAATGTTTCTTCTACCCTGGAAGTTGCCCCTCGGGCAAAATTAAGCCTGGGGAGAGTTGGGCCCTCAACTCTTACTCTGCAGGAGAGTATAAATAGACATCATTATTATTTTCTCTAGCTTAGTGTTTTTTAGTTGTTACATGTAAAACTAAGTGTACCTAAAATAATTCACACTGCCTGCAAAAGACCCTCAGAAAAGCTTGTGCAGGAGGAAAATACCATTTGTGCCTTGCCACGGATATAAATTGCAAACGCAGAATGGTGAAATACAATATTTTAAGATATTAATAGCGGGTTCATTTCTTTAAAGAAATGTGCTAAGTTCCAGAGTTTGTTAACTAATTTTTCCACTTTACTATATTATTATGTTAATGCATAATCACTCATATTGTGCAGACAGAGGAAGCACACTCAATTCCATATATATTTTTAGAAAAATCAAAATTATATAGTGAAATATATCACTAACATGCATGCACTCCTCTATTATGCCCTCAGTACTCCCAATTATTGTAGCTAATTACCTTGTGGAAGATTTATTTTTTCATATTTTTCTCTTAAACACAAGACACTCTCAATTAAGTTCCAGAGAAGTTGGGATGCAAATGAAAGTGATTTCATTTCTAGTACATAAAGAGTTAACCACAGCCTTGGAGCCAGATAAAGGGTTTTCAGATAAGTTATAAGGAGAACATGTGTGGGAATACTGGCTCTCTCTTCTAAAGAGTGGGAAGGGTTTTTATGTAGTGCTTTTGATTCCACATTACCTTGTTTGGTTTAGTGCTGGTGAGGATTTTTGTTTATGAAAAGCCCTTTCAGTTCAGTGCTGTGGTCTATTCCTGGACCAGGCAGACCACTGGCTTGCTAGGTCATGACAGAGGAGGAGAGAAATCTCTGCTTTAAAGTCATGAACACAGACACTCCCGAACTCCACTTCCAACCTGTGCCACTGCTTGGCCTTCATATTCTGCCTTACATCATTTTATTGAAACATGCCTCTGGGTGTGAACTGCAGAAACACACTCAGAGATTAAAATCCCATTTATGTAACTATAGAGTTGATGTTTAAGCCACTATTTCCTGAAAGTTCAAGCAGTGACATAGATTACTTGTGAGTTTCTGCAGTGATTTGAAATATCTCAGCTTTTCTATTTCTTTTTTTTTTTTTTTTTTCAGTGCTTATAGGAGTTCTAAGACTGCCCAAAACTTCAGAAAATTGGTAGCTAGGTGTATTAATTAAATCACCCACAAGTTATTGGCACATTATGTGAAAGGACACGCTAGTTATCACACATTTGTGTGGGTGCAGTTCACTAGACCACAATGGAGGTCATAGTCACTTATTCTTCTCTGCATACCTGGATTAGAAAATGTTTTAGAAGGAAAGGATTTCTTCTTTTAGGGTTTCTACAGCCTGATGCTATAAGCACCTTCTAAAGTTGCTATTGTTCTGGCAGTGCTATAGCAAGGGCAGGTAGATTTTGTCACTGCAGACTTGGCCCTCAAGAAAGGAAAAGTGGTTTGGCCACAGCTAGAATTTTATGTTGTGCAGACAGTTCAGCCACCTACACAGTGGAAAAAAAGTGAAAAATAAATGGCACAAAGCCCAGAATAAGAATTTTCATAGTCATGAGGTTTGGTGCTCATGTATGTGTGCACATAGAAAAAACCAGATTGTACATGAAAAAAAAGAAAAAACAAAAAATACCTGGGCAATATGTAGAAACCTGACTTCATGGGGAAAGATAAGTGTCAAGGATCAATGTGACAGAGGTTTTTACTGCAGTGCTCATGCAGGTCTTGTCCACAGTGCTTGAGACAGAAAGGAAATTGAAGATAAGGAAAAAGGGCAATTTCTGATTCTGTTCATCTTGTAGATATCTCATCACCAGCTAAAAGAAATGATAAATGCAGACCACGCTGATCCTTTGCATCTCTTGGGGTTAGAACAAAACCAAACGCTTATATACAACTGTAAAAATATGTGGGGTTTAGGAGAATCTCTCTTAAAAGTACCCACAACTGGTAAATGAAGTAGTGAGAAGGGTCAGAAACAGAGATATTTTAGCTTCTGTATTACTCTGTATTATTCTGTATTATTACTGATTTTTTTTTTTTTAATTTTTTTAATTTTTTTTTTAACTGATTTTGGAAGGTTACAACCAACTTAATACCAGCAAGTAATTCTGGTTAAAACATCCATAAATCAAAGTAACAGTATTACAGTTTAGGATCAGGGCGGCCCCTTAGACCAATAACAGATGCTCTTTGTTAACCCCCTTCCATCCCAAACGGGAAGAGAAAGGGAATAAGGGAGACTTAACGATTAGAAAAGGAAACTAGAACAGCTTTAATGAAAAATAAAATAATAATAATAAAAATAGAATATGTACTAATATATACAAAACCAGTATTAAACCAACCCCCCCTGATGGTAATTATATCACTGTCACCACTGATGCTGTGGAGCAGGCACTCAGGGAGTCCCAGACTGGGCCCCGCAGCAGACAGGAGCTGTGTTCAGGAGCTGGATTCTGATACCGGATTCAGAAACACACAGATTGGGATCGAAGGCAGAATGGACAGAGTCCTGCTTGGATGCTCTGAGGAAGGAACTGAAAGAGGACCTGAGCCAAGCCAAGCAAAGCTGGCAAAGTGGTCCAAGAGGGG
>JANIJG010023796.1:70185-86866 GCA_024611175.1 Megaceryle torquata | reverse complement strand
ATCTTTGTAGCTCTCCATTGGACTCTCTCTAGTATTTCCCTGTCCCTCTTGAACTGGGGAGACCAGAACTGAACACAGTACACCAAATGCAGTTTCACTAGTGCAGAGTAGAAGAGGAGGAGAATGTCCTTTGACCTGCTGGCCACACTCTTCTTTATGTACCCTAAGATACCATTGGCCTTCCTGGCCTTAAATCCCTTCAAGATGCCCATGTCTTTAGATTTTAAATATACTTTTGGCTTTATTTTGTGAAAAGAGGAAGGAAATTACTTTTGCTCAGAAATATCTCTCTATTCTGTTCATGTATTTTCCCACTCTATTCAGTAAATCAGTCACACCAAGTCTACCTTCAAAAACACTATACACACTAAGTCATTAACAATTAAGTGAAAATCTCTGGTTCACACATTATAAAACTCCTCAGGGTATTTCAATATTATCTCAGAAAACAAAACAAAACAAAAACTAAAAAAACTAAAAACCCTAAAAAAAAAACCCCAAAAACCTCAAAAAAACCCCAAAGCCACAGAAAATTAAAAACCCAACAAAACAAACCAAACCAAAAACCCACAAACCAACAAAAACTCTTATATATACCATCTTTTTCCATATTTCATATATTTCAACCTTACAATGTCAGAATGGCAGTCAAAAACAAGTGGTTCACCTTTTTGCAGCAGCAAAGACACAATAATATTTATCCTGTGTCCAACATCAATTTGTTTAGCACCTTTTCTAAATTGTATATAAAATACTTTTATTTTCTAAACAGTCTGAAATCTCAGCTAAAGTTCCATACTGTAGTAAAACCAAATAAGACTACCTAGATCTATTAGGATTTTGATATAACTTCAGGAAAGATACAAAATTATTTCAGTTACAGTATAGCTGTTCCTAATGCAAATACCTTAATTATAATGTACTTTTTCCTGGAGGATGGTCCTCTTGCTCATATACTTCAAAGTTTCCTATGAAAATAATTTTCACATGCATAAGGAATGCCAGAAAATTCTTAGATTAACTATGGGCTGAGGAAAGAGGTTTTCCTTCAGGCTAATATATGGTAAGTCATAACTCCAGATAGAAGAGGAATATAAGTTCTGAAACTTTACGAGTTTCCCATCTAATATTTTGAAGTTGAATTCCGAAAATTCATTATCACACAGAATGTTTAAGATTGGAAAGGACCTCGAAAGATCAGCTAGTCTGACCCCCCTGCTAGAGCAGGATCACCCAGAGCAGGTCACACAAGAATGTGTCCAGGGAGGTTTTAAATGTCTCCAGAGAAGGAGACTCCACAATGTCTCTGGGCAGCCTGTTGCACTGCTCGGTCACTCCCACTGTGAAAATGTTTTTCCTTAAATTTCTTTGGAATCTTCTATGCTCCATTGCCACTTGTCCTATCATTGGACATTGCTGAGAAGAGCCTGGCTCCATCTTCTTGACACTAGCCCTTCACATATTTATAAACATTAATGAGGTCATCCTTCAGTCTCTTCTTCTCAATGCTAAAAAGACACAGCTCCCTGAACCTTTCATCATAAGGGAGATGCTCCACTCCCTTAATCATATTTGTGGCTCTGCGCCGGACTCTTTTGAGCAGTTCCCTGCACTTCCTGAACTGAGGGGCCCAGAACTGGACACAATATTCCAGATGTGGTCTCACCAGGGCAGCGTAAAAGGGGAAGAGAACCTCTCTCAATCTACTAACCACACGCCTTCTAATACACCCCAGGATGCCATTGGCCTTCTTGGCCACAAGGGCACACTGCTGGCTTATGGTAATCCTGCTGTCCACAAGGACCCCCAGGTCCATTTCCCCTGTGCTACACTCTTAGCAGGTCAGCCACCAGCCTGTACTGGTACATAGGATTATTCTTCCCCAGATGCAAGACTCTACATTTGTCCTTATTATACTTCATTAGATTTCTTCCTGCCCAACTGTCCAGCCTGTCTAGGTCTCGCTGAATAGCAGCACAGCCTTCCAGTGTATCTCCCTTTCACACTCCCTGATACTCCTCAGCCATTCCCCCTCCTCCTTCAGTTCAGCAACCAGACTGAGCAAATCATTATCTGTATAAGACATAAAAACTGGAGAAAACTTTCCAGCAATTGGTACTGGAAACAGTCCTAATAAAACCCCGAAAAAAAAATAAAAATCAACCCATTTCTCTGATGTGCATTGATCTTGTGTCCTGGTTTGAGTGGAAACAGAACTAATTCTGTTCAGTGATTTTACTTTTCAATTCACTACTTCTAACAGAGCTTTCTGAAGTCAGCAGCCTGTTTTCACAGACGGTGTCTGCTGCTAGCAGTGATAACACCCCATGGTTAGAGTTACTACCAAGGATTGGTGTGCAGACCAAGGCCACTGCTGGATCTCGTGTACCACATTGCAGGGTGCAGAAAGTGAAAGGCTGCACCTGCAGGGAGGAGCAGACAGGGCAGGTGACCCCAAACTGACCAATGAGGTATTCCAGCCCATATACGTCATATTCAGTATAAAGCAGAGGGACCCAAAGGGTCTGTAGGGCTTTTTCACAGGCTATTCTTCCCTCTTGGACTGCTTCCTTGGAGCATCCAAGCAGGAGTCTGTCCATTCTGCCTTCGATCACATGTTCCTTAATCCAGTAGCAGAATCCAACTCCTGAACACAGCTCCCATCTGCTGCGGGGCCGAGGCTGGGTCCCCCGGTGACTGCTCTGCAACATCAGCGGTGACAGTGATGTAATTACCATCAGGGGAGTTTGGTTTAATACTGGTTTTGAATATATTTGTACATATTCTATTTTTATTATTATTATTATTATCATTAAAGCTGTTCTAGTTTCCTTTTCTAATCATTAAGTCTCTCTCCCTTATTCCATTTCTTTTCCCCTTTGGGGAGGGAGGGGGTGAATAGAGAGCATCTGTTAGACCTAAGAGGCCACCCTGAACCTAAATCCTGACATCTTGTAAAAATGTGTAGACAAATACAAGGCTTAAGCATAAGATTACATGCCATTTTGCCAGCAAATCTTATGAACTACAGCACCATGTCACCAAAGTTTTATGCTCTGATCTCCTTCTCATTGACTGTATTCCACAAATGCAAGGACCGTACTTCATATTAAGGATCCCATTAGTCATGGTGTTTCTCCCTTCATATTGACATAGCTTATCCAGGATAAATCAGAAGGTGATGGGTAGAGCTACTCAATCTTCCCCAGGGAAGTGGTGACCATTCATACAACATCCTCCTTGCAGATACTTAGGATAACTAGTGATATCCACAAAGGTTTATTCCCATGGTCTCCAGTCTTACAAGGAGTTCATCACTTTCCTTTCTCTTTTGTGTATTTTAGTCATATGTGGGTTTTTTCAGATTTTTTTCTGCTTTTATTTTACATTTATAGAAATACTTCAGAAGTATTTAGTTATATTACTCTCAGGAAACACAAAATTAAAGGAGTAGATAATTAAACTGAATAAAACATAATTCTCCTTTTATTTCCCCTGTTCAGGATAACTTAAAATGTTTGTGGGTTGTATTTCATGTTAATGCAAATTGTAATGCAGTGTATGACCCATAAAGAATTCTGAAAATTTGTTTGGTCATCTCCTCCCACACTGCCTTCTGCTCTGCTCAGCTGGCTTAGGAGAACATACCACCTCTATAAATAGGTCTTCTTTTTTTTTCCCTGACAAAGCAATGATTTTTCTGTTACAGAAAAACCTCAGCAGGAAGCTACTGGAATTTCACCATCAGCAGACCAAATGAAAGAGCACAGTATAAAAAAGTTATCATACTGAGCATGATGCCTAGAAATACATCGAGAAAACTCCCTGTGCTAATACTAATCACAACAGGAGGTGCTACACTTTTGTAATAGAAAGAAAGGACCTATAAATGCCATGGGTTAAATGTGAATTAAAATACAATTTGTTTGCCTATTCCAAGTTTAAGATCCAGTTATATTTGCCTCTGGTATATGATTATTGCCCCTTTTCTACTTCTAGATAACAGATGTAGTAATTTTTCTGAAATAATTAGCACTAGTCACCACCACAACACCAAGGGTGTGATCAATGCCCCATGCTGCCCTCCTTTCCACATAGAGAACTCATCCACATCCAAAGGAAACAGTACGTATTTCTGTATCCTTAATTCCCGTTGTCACTTTCTTATGGTGTCTAGGCAGTGCAGAGCTTCTGGAAACCCCCCAAATACTTCAAACTGTGAAAATTAGGTGAAAATTAGATTTTAAGAGTCTATCTTCTATGGTTTTGTGCAAAAGCACTGAAAAAGAATCTTCTTACAGTTCTCATTTATAAAGAAAGCTCTGATATCAATATCTCTGTACCTGCCTAATCAGATAGTTCAGAAAATAATGCTAGCAGAACCTAAATATGCTGGTTTTCTATGACATCACTGACATAGTGGATTATTTTTTTTAATACAATAGAAGTGCTGTGTTTCTGAACCAGTTTCCATCTCCATTAAATTTCTGGCAATTTCAACTGACTTTTAGTATCAGTCAGTGTTCTTGTGACACTTTGTGGATTACCTAGGGTAGTTTGACCAGCCTAACTCCATCTCTTAATTAAAATTTAACTGCCTTTGGCCCTCCTTTCTGGGAACTCAGGTCTTCATGTTCTTGCCATTAACTTTCTCAGAACATAATCACTGATTTTTTTATTATTATTATTTTTTCATTTTTTCTTTTTTCCTCCTGTAGACCAGTAAATCCTACAATTTCATATAATCACTCTGACAGTCTCATTGGCTGGATTTTTATTTTTTTCTTTTTTTGGGGGGTAGATGTTCTTGTTGCTACTGTTTCATAGAATCATAGAACAGAATCATAGAAATGTCTGTGTTGGAAGGGACCTCTAGAGGTCATCTAGTCCAACCCCCATGCTGAGAGCAGGGCCATCTTCAACTAGAGCAGGCTGCTCAGAGCCTCATCAAGCCTCACCTTGAATGTCTCCAGGGATGGGGCCTCAACTACCTCCCTGGGCATTTAGTAGTCACTCATCCTTTGCAAGGATGCCCCAGAAACTGCCAAGTCCCAGGATACAGATTTATTTTCATTATTGTTTCATCCCTGTGGATTCTCTGACAGTGTCTCCCTCTAAGGACAAGGCAGTACTTGGGCAAGTCCACATGCTTATTCCTAAATAATTTGTGTATATTTCTGCATAAATTGTTGACTAGAGTTTCAGTACTTGAGTTCCATCGCCTCTCAACATCTCCCATACTTACTCTTATTCATGTAAGGAAATATTATAAAATTAACTCAATACTTTTAGAATATCCTTGATAATGCATAACACCACGTTTTATTTTTTCCAGAACACAGAATTCTTGTGTTTCTCTCTATTTATTATTATATTTATTCCTGGAGTGAGATTCTTAAACAGTTGCCACATTTCATTCATTGCAGTGCATAAAACAATCCTAAAATGCAAATACTTTTCAAACTGTGTTCTCTGCAATATTTTCTGGATCCCCTTCAATGAAAGGCTGCATAAGATTACGTCTCTCATCATTACCTGTCTCTAAAGTATGGATGCTGAAGACATTCTTAGCCAGCAGTTTGATTATGCCAAGTACCAAAATCGTTGACAAATTGAAATGACATATGCTATTGATCTTCTATCAGTCAGAGGATGACAATTGCATCCTATGAGCAAACAATATTGTAGGCAATTTACATGGAAATTAGATATTTTAAAAGTGTTTTAAGCTGTTGTACTATTCATAAGAAAGCATAGTGCAAAAGGAATTATAGGAATAATATTGTCTCAGTGTGTGAGTGGTGAAAATTGTAGGATTAGGTAGTCTGGATACAAGATTAAAGTAATGATTTAACTGTTGTATCAGAGGCATGGTAGACTAAATGAAAACTGAAATATTAATGTAAAAGAATATAACTTGAACAGCTAGTGTTGTTCTTCAAATAGAAAAATAAAATAAAGAGATTGAGGTATTTGTTTTGTATCAGTTGTGATGGGTGTGGTAAGGCACATTCCAGGTTACTAAAAGAACTGGCTAATAAAGTCTAAGTGATCCTAGAATTGTCTGTGAATACAGAGGAAAAATACAGAAAATTGAAGAGTAGAACTGTCTTCAGAAAGGGAAAAAAAAAAAAAAAATGGAGTTTGGGGCTTGCAGATTTATTCAGATTAATTTTGACCTCTAGAATAATACTGGAACAGCATCTAAAAGAAAAGCAATTGAATGAGTAATGTTCAATCTGTACCAATAGAAAGCAAATTACATCTGGTATATCTCATAAGCAATCTGTGGAAATGTTGTTCATATAGAAGCACAGCAGCATCGATCCTATAACTGGACAATCCTTCCTAAAAGAATAAGTATCAATGTGCCAGAATGGAAAGATGTGCAAATGAGATTCTGCAGAGGTTAATACTTCATTAATAAGCAGGATGAAAGAACAGAGATTGTGTTAATTACATTTGTAGATGCTTCCAAGCTGGGAAAGATTGCTGAAAGATGACTTCAAAATTGAAATGACTGTGTCAAACTGAAGACTATTTAAAAGTAAGCAGAATTCAACAAATGTAAGATACTATGCTTCAACAGAAATAGGTGCTCATGTAGGATTGGGAACAATTGACTAAGCAGCAGAAAATATCTTCAGTATAATAGCAAATCATATTTAAACATGAACCAGGAATATTGTGCCATTGCAATATGCAAATCCCACAGGAGTACACCTATAGAACAGTAAATAATCATTAATGCGCTTTGGGAAGGTCTCAGCTGGAGTTCCTTGTCTATATTCAGCCCCTCAAGACAGATACAAACCAGATGAAAAGTGAAGCAGAAAGCAATCATTACAAATCTACAAAGTCTGATGACATGAGGAAAGAACAAAGGAACTGAAGGGTTGAATAATATAAAGAAGAAAACAAGAACAAATTTTTAAATATCTAAGATGTGCCAATAAAGGTGAAACACAGGTAATTACTGAAAGAGATTTCCTGAGGGAGGTCTAGTACCTCTTTAAGAGTGGCTTTTGAGCAATAGTTTGCAGCCTTTCCCAGGCCTATGATTCCAATTTAATCACAAACTAGCATGCATATTTCTGCTGTCTTCTGTGTGTTAATTCTTATGCACTGCGTACATATTTATACGTATTTGAATCTGAATAATTCATGCATGGAAGAGGAGCAGTTTTCAGATTTTAGCACTGTGCCTAACAGCTATGGGAAACTCACTCTGCTACCACGTAGTTTTTGGAGTCAGGATTTCAACTACAGCTTGGATACCAAATAGTAAAATTTGGCTATGGGGAAAGAGAAGGAAATTTCATTGAATGAATTTGCTTTGTCTTCTTCTAGAATTAGGTTATTCATTCTTTTAGCCATACATCTACAGATTTATACATAAGCAGAACAAAAATAAAATATGGAAAAAGTTTTGCCAGCTGTAATTGCTCGACCCCTTGCAAAGCTCTCAGCTTACTGGGAGCCAAATAAGGCAGTCAACAGTATGGTACAGCTAATCCTTTGCTATAATTCTTTTCATAATGCATAATATATTTTGATGACAGGAATATGACCAACTGATACTTCCTCTAGTCTGGAATCATACTGGTACATACCGTGGTTATATATAATACTGCAATGAAATATCATATACTGTTCAGTTCTAAAATCTGTGGGGTTTAAAACTCACAAACTGTGATATTGGTAAGAATCTTCTGTCAATTGATTAACAAGAAATCTAAGTATCTGTGGCAGTTGGGTTGTCAGTTTAAGAAAGATAATGTCAGTTCTAGAAAAGAAGCATATAGAAACACTTCATATAGGATTAGGTTTAGGCAGCATAAAATGGTGCATCTCTATATCATATAAATACATAATGTTCTGTTTTATTAAAACAGTTTGATAGAATTCTTTATGAGAAAATGCATAGCCTTAAAGGTCATAGTCAGATACCTGACATCATGAGAATCTGTTGTGATGCCAAATATTGCAAAGCATAAAATGATGCATAAAGACAATTCGTGAATCACAAGAGTAAGGAGAAAGGGAAAAATACTGTGAGGGAACTCAAAAGAATAGTGAATCAAAGGGAGAAACATATGAATTTTCTGAAAGCATCAAACAGGCAAAATATCTTCCACATGAATTATCACAGAATGAATATTAGAAAACCTTATTAAACTAATTAAATTATTAACTAGATGACAAGGGAATTTTTAACTAAAAAAAAAAATAAAATTCCTATATCACAACTTGTTTAGGCAAAAAATAAATGCCATCTTTCTATGGCAACAACTCATGGCCATTTCTGCCTTCTCTCTTGATATTCTGCTGAGATTTCTTTCCATAGACCCCCTAACTCTTTTTTGGTTTAGCAAAATTTTTAGTTTTGAATATAGAGCAGTAAGAATTATTTACCTACATATAACTCAACTATACTTAAAAAATTTCAAAATGTTATACTTTAAAAAAAGACACATCTTTGTAAAAGCAAGAAAAGTATATTCAATACTAGCTATTTTAGGAAAAAAAAATCCTATTATTTCAGGAACTTTTTTCATTTAAATTTTCTGTTGATCATTGAAAGCTTTGGTATCTTTAACCTTTCCAGAGGTTGAAGGTGATGACAACATAACATTTCTAAACTCTCTGTGGCATTAGATGGCACTATACCCATATAGTTTATGTCTTGTCCACCTGACAAATAATTGAAGCTCTCTATCATACTTCACAGTCATGTAATAGAAGTGGAGAAAATTGTCAGTCAATTCTCAAAATGTATTATGTGGGTGCATTTTATAAGCCCATATGGATCAAAAATTAGAATGTTCAAGACGATGAAACTGGTGATTGGTTTAAAATAGCAGGAAGGAGAAAGATTAAATTTACATTCTACCACATGTGGCACAGTAACTTATGTTGCCACTGGTTTCTTAAAAAATGTCAGGACACTTCCATTTTATCTGATTTTTTATCAGAGTATTTTGGCAGAAGATCTGGAAGAAAATACATCAAGTAGATTGAAAAAAAAAGCTGAAGAGGGACTTTTTATAAGGGCATGTAGAGTTAGGACAAGAGGTAATGGCTTTAAACTGAAAGAAGGTAGATTTAGATTATGGGTAAGGAAGAAATTCATAACTGTGAGGGTGGTGAGACACTGGAACAGGTTGCCCAGAGAAATTGTGGATGCTCACTCCCTGGAACTATTCAAGGCTAGGCTGGACAAGGCTTTGAACAATACGATCTACTGGGATGTGTTCCTGCCCATGGCAGTGGAGTTGGAGCTAGATGATCTTTAAGGTCCCTTCCAACCCAAACTGTTCTATGATTCTATACCATCACAGGAATGGTTTTAAGAGCTTATCTGATGGCCTAGTAGTTGCAATGCATTCAAAAAAGCAATCCATGTTGAGGATTCAGTATATTTAAAATAATGTTGGCAGGAATAGGAAGACTTGGAATGTATTACACTGATATGAACTGGTCCCTCTGCTGCATTTTTTGTTTCTTTTCCATAATATGCTTTCCCAATTAGCACAATTCTTTCTACTGAAGTGAAGTCTTGCTTTTATCAACTATGATGTTTTATAAAGAGTATTGCACACAAATGCATCTTTATTTTAACATTGTTATCCTTGTGGGGTTTTTTCTCTTTTTCAGGTAATATTTTAAATGCGAAAATAATTTTTCACAATAACTGTTACATTTGTGATTGTAACAGTAAAAAAAATCGAGTTTGACATTTAACCAGCATAATTCATGGCTAAACCCTTTTAGTTTGTAATTCTCCAGAAATATGGTAAACAGTTTCATATTAAAATAGTGGAAAGTAGCCATTGTACAAGATGACAGCTTTAAGTGTATGTTTCACCAGCACTTAGTTACTCACAAAATTAAGACCCATCAGGGGTGGGGAGTGCTTATTTGTTTGCTTCCTTATGATGTAAGACATACATTAACTTGTGTGCAGGAATGACATGAGGAATTCAGTGTAAATTCAAATACTGCTGGAAAGTTAATATTTTAATTGCTTGATTGAAAATGTGTTTTAAGGAGATCTTCATACACTTTGTGTTCTTTCTTACACCTGAACTGGCTTTTAAAAATTTAGCTGCTTATAGTTCAGAAAAACTAGCAAAAATAAGGCATGATAATTAGCATTTTTATCTTATGCTGCCTCTCAGAGAGACATTTTTGTCAAGCATTTCTGCAAGATACAACACTTGTTAGAACTGGTGTATGATAATAAAATCCATTTGTGCAAACTGATACAAAATTGGATTTAATTGATGCAATGAGAAGGTAATGTTAAATGTCTTTATGAAGTACTTATTTAGATTCAGAGGAATCACTGTTCACAGAAGGCAGTTTCTATAAGCTATTGTAAGAGATATATTTGAAAAGCTTTATATTACTAATGTTTAAAGAAGCTGATGGAGAAAATTCCACTTCCTTATTTTGGAGTTACTGTCCACTTACTAGTCATAATTCAGTGGACATATTTTCTCTTATTTACAGTGCAAGTCTACCACAACACAGTTAAATAATAATTGGCGTAATAATTCCTCAGACATTCATCAAAGAGGGTTGTATGAACTCATAAAATCTTTAGATGCAGATGATCTTAGATTATTCAGTGGTGAAGAATGAATCAACTTTCCTTCTTAGTCACCAAAAAACCCACACAGGTTTTCTTAGTATATGAAAACAAGAATGAAAGACAGAAATTTTAGTTTTGGTTTATAATCAGAAAAGTAATTGATTCATTTGAGAAAAAGAAAGGAGGAAAATATCACACTTGTTGCTTTCACAGAGGTTTCTATACACACAAATTGGGTGTTAATTTGATGGTGAACATAAGTGAAAGATAGAGCTAAAAGCTCTTGAGGGTGGAGCTTTTACCAATAAAACAGAGTTTCTGCTCCCAGTGGCTACTCTACTTCAGAAACTTCCTGTGTCCTTCTCCTCATTTCCCCAATTTCCCTTCTCAGGGTTATCCATATCTTTAGTTGTGAAAAGTTGAGAGAAAATAGAAAGCATATAAAATTTGTTTCTTAAGATGTTTTTTCTTAATGCATAAAGATTTCTATTTATAAAAAAAAAAAAAAAAAAAAAAAGCAGCATTCTGCTTCTTTTGAATCTTTGTGATTAATTTTTAACATCAAATTGAAAGCAGATTCAAAAAGGCATTCCCAGAGTCACTGGATTAATTTAATCAACTTAACTTTGCATTAGATAGATCACTTTTGTCAAAATGTTAAAATGATATTGTTTAGCCGTGTAAGCTTGGTGATATACTTCAATTAACAGTCTTTGAGACCCTCAAGAGAATTATCAAAACAAGGAATACTGGAGTAGAGCTCTCTAGAAATGTGTTCATATTCAAATGAAGAAATAGAGGAGTTAGCATTCAAAATTAAGTACATCTTTTGCATCTCACATTTATATGCAATTTATTCAAATCAAGATAGAATGATTACAAGAAAATGACTGTTTTTTCAATAGTGTTGTGGAAAACAGTTGATAGGTCTCCTAGTAGCAATATATGTTTCTCAATAGCTGTTGTTTTTCACACCTAGAGTCTATTGGTCTTGTGGGAATTGCTGCTTTATTCTTTGTTAAATGTGTTCTGAGATTCAAGGTTGCAGAGAAAAAAATCTAAGTACATGAGTAGGTTCAGATGAATCTCTGTATCTGTTTGCAATAAATACACCTTCTTTTTTTAAAATAAAGTTCCCAAAATTCAACTTTCAGGGTTCTTGAAAATCAGGAACTGGCAACCATTTAGATATTTCTGTGATTTTGTTTCTATATTCATAGTGGTTTTTTCATGCTTTTAAATTCTCAATGCATGATAACGTTATTCTTAAATGTTTAGGTTAGCTTCTCATCTACTACATTTTTGAGAAGTTGCTGGTCTCATAATTTTTTTAAGTTATATTTTCTCTTTATTTTACCATGAAAAGAAGGAATCTAGAAAGAATAGATAAATAATAAGGATGAACAGTTTGATGAGCATCTGCCAATAAGCTAGTTTGTGACAAGAAATAAAATAGCACTCAAGGAAAATAAAAATGTGCTTCAAAGGACTTTTGAATTAAATTCACATTTATCAGGGACTTGCTAGGGACGATAAAATCTGTCTTCCCTATAAATGGAAGATTAGAAGATTTCTAATTTTCAAATGTTCTTTCTCTAAATTCATTGTGCATAGGAGGAGGGGTTTTTAAATATACAATCTGTGATCCTAAAGCTTCCCAGATGAGCTATATTTCCTGTAGAGTTTTAACTCATATCTCAGAAAAAGGGTGGCCAGGCACCTTACATGTTGAAAGCTGTTATTCCTCTTGCCAAACTTCACCTTCCAGGGCAATGTGAAATAATTTATGCTGTGAAATTATCAGACGTACATAAACAGTCTTTCTTTTTCTAAAATATCTGAGCAGTAAAAACACAGTTGGAAGTGAGAGGTTGCAGTTGCATTCCTTCATTTGCACAGGGGGGCTGAAGAATAATCCTTTCCCTCATTCTATTGCAGCATCTCCTGGGTATCAGCTGCTCTGGCCATGTCTGTCTCTCAAGCAGAGCTACAGCCAGCAAGTAATTCAACATGCAGTGGTTGAAATAAGTAGAAATAATAGTATCACTCTAAGTTCAAAATATTATATATTCGCTTGGGTGGTAGAAATCCGGGGCAACAAACTTTTTCAATGGCAATTCAACCTTTTTTACCAACAACTTACCCAAGTATAGAAATCAAGAATGAGATTGCTAGGATATCATCAGATCAACTTCAGATCAAGGCAGTTTATTGATTTATCAATGACACATAATGAACTGGAAGTCAGTGAGCTATAAACGCCGGATCAGCACCAGTAATGAAACAGATATATCACAAACACTTCCAAAATGTTAAGAAATTGTCTGCAAACTGGAATATGTACACTGGGATGTGGGGCATGCTTATTGCTCCCCGTGTTGTCTGTCCCCTTTCTGGGCATAGACTCACCTTGACATTCAACCAGGACACAGCTCTGTCTGGACTAGAAAAAGATGTACTGTTGGCTTGGTGACTTTTTATAGCATCAAACCAGGTTTTGACTGCTGCTTTGGTACTCTTCCCTCTTTGTGTTGCCTCCATGGCCAGTTCTGTGTATGCCATTTGCATGTGCACACTTGTGTTATCACTAAACAGCAATTGTCATCCAAACAAATTTGCCATGGCTGGACTTAGTAAGCACCCCAAAAACTATCCTATTTTAAGAGAAAACAGGAGAGCAGGCACAGTAATACATATCTTCCTCTCTGCTTGAGTGGACTGCTCTTGCCACTTTGATATCACTACTTTCTGAATCCTGATGGATTTAGAAGAAATATTATGGTCCAGTGACTTACTTCAAACAGCATTTTAGTACTAGGTCTTCTTGTTTTCTTTGTCTGTGCAATGTTACTGTTACTTAATGTTTGGTTGTCATCACATTACTCAACAAATAATTGAAAGGGAACTCCTGACCTCTGTCTGTGGTTATCTAATTGCTTTTTAATTGATTTCTCAAATGAAGGCTTGAGGGTTTGTTATTTTGACTTACTATGCAACTCTATAAAGCAACTCTATAGAAGACTTACACCTATAAATTATGCAACTCTATAAAGCTGCAGAAAAAATATTAAAAAAAACCCCACAATAATTTCCAGTTAAAATATAAGTATTGAACTCTCCTCACTTTTTACATATGTCCAGCTCAACTACTAAACAAAATTATTTTAATTTTCAATAGTTATCATAGTAATCACTAAATATTTTCCATCAAAGGGTATTCTGTGGCTTGTAATATTCCATCATTATTGTAGTGTTGAGGAAAGTAGTGGAAATTATTTCCCAAAGGGTCCTGTAACCCTATGTCTTCATCTTTTGCATGTTCTAGTAGCCTCCCAAGGGCTTTTTTCACCATTGCTCTGCCAAGAGTGAACCTGCTTCCTGGCCTGACAATGTTGGGTGTGGATCAGGTGAATGGGTTTTGTGGAGCTAGTGAACTACAAATTAAAACATTTCCATCTGTCTACATCTTTTACCATATTTTCAGATAATAGTGCATGGTACAAATAATAAATGCTAGAAATTTGATCTGTAGTTTATAGGTTTATGGTATAAGTTTATAGTTTTATTAGTCATTCACCCACTGGAATGGAAAAGAATCTGCTAACGCATTTTTAACACATTTAGAATAAAAATAATCAAAAATTCCCTTTAGTATCACAAGCACTTTGATCCCTGAAATATGTCCAATCTTTCTTAATCTAAATGTGTTGGTATGTCATTTGGATGCAGCAGCTAGTGCAGTAGGGCACCTTTTATTCTTTTTCACCTAAATATTTTTTTCCTTGCATTAACTGACTATGAAATTATTTTGTTTGAAATTAAAACAATTAGTGTAAAACAAGCAGATCCTTAGCAACATCATTAACAAATGATTCCATGACCTGAATTTCTCTACTTTTTGTCACTATACATGCAACTCTTAAGAGACGTTGGTATATAATTTCACATCTAATTCCATAAATTTAGTCTCTTTTTCCATTATAAAACTAAAAACTAATCAGATTTTTTTTTAAGCAACCCATATTTAAATATTTTCATTTCTGCAAATTCATCATCAGAAGCTCTTAAGGATCCAGCTCTCTGATAGCTCTTTAGCACAGTGCTACACCTGAATTAAAAGATCATATGGAAACACCAAAGGCAAGTGTTAAAAGCCACTTCAGACAGTGATGAGAACAATTTGGCATCCCAGCTTTCATAGGGGGGCACTGTAGAGTGATCTGCTTGAGGCACCAATCCCTTTGGAGTAATGCAGGGACCTCTGGAGCGCCTCAAGAAACTTTCACCGCCAGTGAAAAGATGACATCTTTGATTTGTAGTCCATGTCAGAGATTTCACTGGTAAGTGCTAAAGCAATCCAGCCTCTTTGCAGAAAGAGAAATGAGGACACATGGGAATCATCTGAATTACTGCTTGGTGTGAGTTTGGGCTAGGATTAACATGCAGGCAAGAGCCATAACCCTCTAGAGGAGCAAGACTTCCCTTCCTGATACAAGGCTGATCACTGGGGAGCAGGAACTTTCCCTGGTGTCTCCCTATCAGGCATCCATTGCTGCCTGGGAGCCAGGCTCTGCACCCACAAGGTAAACCCTTCTCCACTTAGGTGCTGCTTGGCTTCACTTACGACTCCATCTTAGAGTCTTGCATACAAAGAATAGGATGGCTTGACTTCAGTGACAGTATTAGGAGGGCACATCTGACATTCAAATTATTAAAATAGCAGCTTAGTGGGTGAGAGGGTATTTACTCCATCCATTTGAATCTTAAAGCATTACCTCTTTGTGAGTCTAAATCAGCTTTAACAAGTGTGCTATGTTTTTCATGGTATGTAAACAAAGGGGTAATGAAAGCTCGTAATCACAGAGCTTATATGAAGTGGGCAGCAAAATACCACAGTGGTTAATGTTAAGATTAGTTTTACTATCAGCGGACATGGAAGAGTTATGAATAACATATTAACTGAAATTGCAAATGAATGTTGACATCCAAGGAGATTCAAACACTTCTGTGGACCCATAAAGGAAGACAGCTTTATATAAACTGTTGTGAAAGTCATTGTCTTACTCCACAAAGGTGTAAATGTAGAATAACCCAGAGATATGCCAAGACCATTGCATTCAGCAGGAGAAGCCAGCTTGCCATCCAGGCAGCTTGTTGTGCACTTTTGTAGCAGACACAAATTGGACCTCTGTAATCATATTTGATCAGGAAAAATGGCTAAAAATCCAAATACATACTGTGCTAACACTTTCTTTTTTGAGATTTCTCGGCTGTTCCTTTATTATTGTATCTTCCAACTTTGGAAACAAGAACATTCAGGTAGAGGAACATTTAGAGATTCCTACAATCTTTCCTGAGTTGTTCTGCAAAGATATTTACTCTCGTGGTTTCAACATAGCCTTACCACAGTTAAGACAAGCTTATTCAACAGTAGACAGATTTTAAAAGTTACAATTATTCTGATCAAACCTAACATGCCCATCTTTTAAGAAAGATAATTTCTACATGACATTTTGTCTTTTTTCACATCAAGAGATTAGACATCGGTTTGCTACATGTATATGGAAGGCAAAATGAGTTTGCATTTTCTGACATCCCTCCTTACAACTAGGTGGATGTTCATCACCTTTTATTCTTTGGATGATACCTGTCATTAAGACATAAGGTGCTGGTTTGTTGTTAAATTTATAGGTCAACTTAATGAATATAAACACACCACAAATTTCTCACACTTTTTTCCCTTTAATTTTTATTTTTGTAGTATTTTACTATCATGCAATAGTCTCACCCTTTTCATTATTATATTTTTACAAAGTTTTTAAAATACATGTTTAAACATGGTTTCCCTCCAATACAGAAAAGAAGTTCTATAGCTTCTCTGAAACAAGGAGGATACAGCAGTTGACAGGACCAATCAGGAGACTTTTTTGACCCTAGTGCTAGACAGATATTGTGGGGCACCTCTCCTATGAGGACAGACTGAGAGAGTTGGGCTTGTTCAAGTTCAGGAAGAGAAGGCTCCAAGGAGACCTTATTGTGGCCTTCCAGTATCTTAAGGGGGCCTACAAGAAAGCTGGGGAGGGA
>JANIJG010023796.1:52315-70085 GCA_024611175.1 Megaceryle torquata | reverse complement strand
AGGTGTCCCTGCCATTGGCAGGGGGATTGGAACTAGATGATCTTTAAGGTCCCTTCCAACCCTGACAATTCTATGATACTATGGTATCTTAAAGTTTTCTAAGAATATTCATCAAGTGTAAGGTTTTTATTCCTATGCAACTCAATTTGTATGCAACTCAACAAATTGTAATGGACTAATTTTTAATATGTTTTTAAAAAGCAGACATTTATTCTATTCAGTTAATGCATAATATCAGATAATAAAACTCAACATACTTATTTCAGGAACTCCAAAGAGAAAGAACACTTCAAGAAATGTAAAGGGACAGGGTTTTTTTTCTTTAAATATAACTATTTTACAAGAGACAAGAGTGTGTGTACCTGTATGTATTTATACAGGCAGTCTGATTCATTCATAGTCACAAAGAGACCTTGTCTCATTGAGAATATGATTTCCTTGACTCATAAGTCAGTGAGACAGACACTGGGGTCTGAAGAATATTGCATATCATTTTCATACTTACCCAACATGTAATCTCATGTAAGTCACTGTATTTGTATCCATCTCCTGTATATTACCTATACACTGAAAAAAAATATTATCTTTATAAAGCATTTTGAAAATCAGAGCAACCGGAGCTCTCCAGCTTTATTTCTACTTCTCTTCCAAGATAAGAAATGTTGGTGAATTTCTGTTTCCATAGCACCCTTTTCTGAATGCAATTTTTTGGTTGTTCTTAAATTCCTCCTTATTAATAAAGAAGGTTCTTTTTCTTACAATATTTCTATGGATAAGAATCTATTGTCTATATAGCTTAACAGAGGAAATACACAGATTTATGAACACTTTTGAAAGTCAGAACTCTTTTTTTATGAAGTTAGATCTCATCACCAGAAAATTTATATGAGAATGAAATAAGCACTGAGTGTTTGCCAACATCTTGAGCCCAGATAAATCACTCTCTCTATGATTGCTTTGAGAAAGAGCCAGGTACAGGTATTGTAAACATTATAATTTTTAAAAAATCAATGTAAGAGATTAAAACTGTATTTCATGAAGCAAAAGGCCTTTTTTTAAATGTAAGAACCCTAATTCAAGCCTATTAGTGCATTGTGACTCCGTTGGATGTAAAGTTAAAGAAGCCATTAGAGGTCCAAGGCCAAAATTATGTGTGTGACATGTTGATACAATTAATTGGAGACAGGTCCAGGCCACTGCCAATAGTGATGAAGGTCTCTTTTCAGCTGCCTTCAAATCTCTTTCCCATCCTTTCTTTGGGTCTGAGAAATGACAGGGTTTCCAGGCAGAGCTTGCTTTAGCTCTAGGTTGGAACATGCTTGTCACACTCATGCTGCATTCAAACTCCCTGTCAGAGCCTCAGTTTCAGACCTGAGTGTTCCCTACATGCTATTAAGACCAGAAACTGCTAGTGAGAAACTCTCCAGCTTTTCTAGGGTCAGCAAAGGAAGGGAAGTCCTGCTCCACATATAAGGATAACCTGTGTGTGTATCCTTGTCAGTTAGACAAGACAAGACTTTACTTGTACAGGCATTGGCCTTTTAGACCAGGCTTTTTTTTTTTTTTTTTTTGTGGAACTAGCTTTCAGACAGTTTTAGCTCTGAGCTGCTCCACTGCAGTATGAAGCAAGCTCCAGCAGTGGCACAAGGCAGAGGACAATTACACTACCTTACCTTGTCATGACACTGTGGTCTTGGGCTCAGCTACTGGAGGTGTTCCTGTGGGGTGCTCAGCTGTTTAATAGGCCTAGGTTCCTCTACTCCTGCTTGAACCTGGATACCTTCTGAATCATGTCCTTTCTGCAGCTCATAATTGTTTTTTGCAGCTGAGCAGCTGGTGTTATTTCAATGCAAACCCTAATCATAGAATTATAGAATGGTAGGGGTTGGAAGGGATCTCTGGAGATCATTGAGTCCAACCCCTCCACCAACATGGGAACACCTAGGGTATGCCACACAGGAACAGAACCAGGCAGGTCTTGAAAGTCTCTAGACGAGAATCCATAACCTCTCCGAGCAGCCTATTCCAATGCTCTGTCACTCTCACAGTGAAGAAGTTTTTCCTCATGTTGAGGTGGAACTTCCTGCATTTCACCTTGCTACCATTACCTCTCATCCTATCAAAGGGCACAACTTAAACGAGACTGACCCCTTCTACATGACACCCACCCTTCAGATATTTGTAAACATTAATAAGATCCCCTCTCAGTCTTCTCTTTTCCAAGCTAAAGAGCCCCAGGGCTCTCAGTCTTTCCTTATAAGAGAAATGTTCCAATCCCTTCACCATCTTTGTAGCTCTCCATTGGACTCTCTCTAGTATTTCCCTGTCCCTCTTGAACTGGGGAGACCAGAACTGAACACAATACACCAAATGTAGCCTCACTAGTGCAGAGCAGAAGAGGAGGAGAATGTCCTTTGACCTGCTGGCCACACTCTTCCTTATGCACCCTAGTATACTATTGGCCTTCCTGGCCACAAGTGCACATTGCTGTTCCATGGATAAGTTATTATCCACCAGGATGCCAAGGTCCCTCTCCATGGGGCTGCTTTACAGTGGGTCTACCCCTAACCTGTATCAGTATGTGGTGTTGTTCCTCCCCAGCTGTAGGACTCTACACTTATCCTCAATGAACTTCATTAGGATTGCCTTTCCTTAGCTCTTCAGTCTGTCCAGATTTTGCTGGATGGCAGCACAGCCTTCCAGTGTGTCAGCCACTCCTCCCAGTTTAGTATCATCAGCAAATTTATTGAGGGTACACTCTGTCCTTTCATCCAAGTCACTGATGAAGATGGTAAGACTGGACCCAGAACTTACCTCTGGGGAACATCACTACTTGCAGATCACCAGATGGACTCTGCACCTCTGATCACAACCCTTTGAGCTCTGTTGTTCAGAGAGTTCTCAGCCCATCTCACTGTCTGCGCTTCTAGCCCACACTTCCTGAGCTTTCCCACAAGGATGTTATGGGAGACAGTATCAAAAGCCTTGCTGAAGTCAAGGTAGACCACATCCACTCTTCTCCTTGAATCTACCCATTCAGTCACACCATCATACAAGGCTAACAGATTAAACAGACATGACTTCCCTTTAACTATCCATGTTGGCTACCATTGATAACCTTCTTTTCTTCCATGTGCATACTCCCTTTAAACTATTATTTTAGCTGTATTAAGGATTTTGTTGTTGTTAAGATTGTATTTACCTGTGTAAAAAACATATGAAATATGTGTACAACTATATGAAATGCAACCTTACGACTGCAGAATCAAAGACCCAGAAATTCAGGATATGCTGGAGGTGTCTAACAGTATTGTCAACCTGACCATGTTGTCTTTTCCTGTCTAAATAAGTGCCTCAGAGTATTGTTTTTCCAGTAAAAAAAAAAAAATCTATTTTACAATATATAAGACATGTAATTCTCTTAAATTTTCTTTGTGGGTCTAAAATTTTTTAATTATTTTTCCCTAGTCAGTCTGTTTCCTACTCCTTACATGTTCTCTGTATCATCAGTGAAAAATAAATGTCTCTGAATATTCTTTTTAAAAATAAATTTATTCCAATCCTTTTCATGGATCTATTGTTTTTGTTTCCTGTGCTCACATGGCTGAATTTTATAAGCACAAATATTTATGTAAAGAGAATTAGTCACTTGAATGAACACATATTCAACACACTCTGAATTTGAAAACCCAAGTGTCAGGAGTACTTGATTGCTCATCTACACCAGAAACAGAAAAAAAATCCTGGGTCTACTGAGGACAATAGCCATGGAGAGGCAATAATACAGCAAATACAAAGAAGAGAGGAAAGACAGGAAGTTTAGGACTGAAGGAAGCAAAATTCTTTTTTAAGGGGGGATGAACAGAATAAGAAATTTTGTATTCAATAAATTATAACCTCTGTCATAAGAAAAACTCAGTGTCATGTTAGTGTCCAGATAAAAATTAGAATTCATAGATAACTGATGAAAGTAAATGAGCAATAGACACTCGTGTTGTTTGAAACATTCAACAATGATTTTTTAATTACATATTTCTGCTATGGCTCTTTCACCTTTTGGCTACAGTGGGAGCAGAGCTTACACCCATCACTTCCAGGTGGAATTTGAGGCACTCACCCAGTCAGGGAAAGGGAAAGTTGTGATCAGGGAAAACAAAATACTCAAGTTTTTTAGAAGGCTGATCATTCCTCAAATATTGAGGAAGTGGGAATATGCCTGGAGATGATGAGTGAAACCAGAGAAAATGGTCCTTTAATAGATCTTAAGTGACTTCCCTGACATATTTTTTTCCAAACATATCTGGGAAATTCAGATGAGCAGGTTGTAAATAAATAAGTTACAGAGCAACGAATTACTTAATGCCTGAGGTTATTTGACCTGATCAAATTCTTAGAATGAGCCCTTGCACTCAAAAAAGTTCCCTAGTAATTATAGAATCATAGAATGTTAGGGGTTGGAAGGGACCTCTAGAGATCATCAAGTCCAAACCTCCTGCCAAAGCAGGATCACCTAGGGCAGGCCACACAGGAATGCATCCAGGCAGGTTTTGAAAGTCTCTAGAAAAGGAGTCCACAACCTATCTGGGCAGCCTGTTCCAGTTCTCTGTCACCCTCACAGTAAAGAAGTTTCTCCTCGTGTTGAGGTGGAGCCTTCTATGCTCAAGTTTATTCCAGTTATTGCTTGTCCTGTTACTGAGCACTAAAGAAAATAGATTGCCTCCTTCCATTTGATACTCACCCTTGAGATATTTATAGACATTAATAAGGTCCCCTCTCAGTCTTCTTAAGACTAAACAGACACAGTTCTTCCAGTCTTTCTTCATAGGGGAGGTACTCAAGTCCCTTAATCATCCTCGTACCTCTCTGTTGGACTCTTTCCAGTAGACCCTTGTCTTTCTTAAACTGGGGAGCCAAAAACTGGATACAGTATTCCAGGTGTGGTCTCACTAGTGCAGAGTAGAGGGGGAGGAGAACTTCCCTACACCTGCTGGACACACTTTTCTTCATGCAACCGAGGATGCCATTGGCCTTTCTGCAAGTGCACATTGCTGTCCCATGGATAACTTAGTATCCACTAGGACTCCAAGGTCTTTCTCCATGGTGTTGCTTTCCAGCAGGATGACCCCTAACCTGTATTGGCACCTGATGTTATTCCTCCCCAGATGCAGGACTCTGCACTTGTCCTTACTGAACTTCATGATGTTTACCTTCGCCCATCTCTCTAGCCTGTCCAGATCCTGTTGGATAGCAGCACAGCCTACTGGTGTTTCAGCCACCCCTTCCAGTTTTGTATCCTCAGTAAACTTGCTGAGGGTACAGTCTATACCCTCATCCGGATCATTGATGAAGATACAGAACAAAACTGGTCCCAGTACTGATCCACTGGGAACTCCACTAGCCACAGGCCTCCAACTTGACTCTGTGCTACTGACCTCAGCCCTCTGAACTCTGTTGTTAAGCCAGTTTTCAATCCACCTCACAGACCAATTTTCTAAGCCACATTTCTTGAGTCTTTCTACAAGGATGTTATAGGAGACAGTATCAAAAGCCTTACTAAAGTCAAGGTATATGACATCCACTGTCTCTCCTTTCATCTACCCATTTGGTTATGCCTTCATAGAAGGATATCAGATTAGTCAAGCTGTACTAAGCTGTAGTCATTGGTGATGTATAAAGTTGTGATTTGTGAAAATGAAATTTATTATTAGGGGAAAGAAAATCATGTTATAGAAAACATATATATAATAATTTTCATTCTCTCATCTGAGAATTAATTTTATTCCTAAATTTGTATATTTCAAATGAGATAATTGCTGAAAGATATAACTGTTTTGTTTTGTTCTGGTTAGAGTGAGAACAGAACTAATTCTCTTCAGTGATTTTACTTTTCAGGTCAGTCTCTTTCTGAGGTTGACAGCATGTTTTTTCAGGAAGTGTCTGCTTCTGCTAGCAGTGATGGCACCCACTGTTTGGGGTTAGTGCCAAGGAATGGTATGCAGACCAAGGCCACTGATGGATCATGTGTGCCACATTGGTTGGTGCAGAAAGTGGAAGGCCACACCTGCAGAGGGGAGATTAATTAACCAACAAGGTATTAAATTAACCAACAAGGTATTCCATCCTATACACATCATATCTGGCATAAGCTGAGGGATCATGAGGGTTAAGTCCTGCTTTGCTCAGTTTGGCTATTCCAGTTTCTTTCTATCTTCTTTGATGGCTGGCATCCTAGGAAGAATCTCTCCATTCTGCTTTTGATCCTGATCTATGTGTTCCTGAATCCAGTACCGGAATCCAGCTCCTCAACACAGTTCCCGTCTGTTGCTGGGTCCAGTCTGGGGTTCTCCCAGTGCCTGCTCCACAGTACCAGTGGTGACAGTAATGTAATTGCCACTGGTGGGGGGGGGGGGGGGTTGTGCGTGCATCGGGTTTGATACTGGGTTTTTTATATTTGTTTATATTCTATTCTTATTTTTATTATTTTCCTTTTCATTAAAGCTGTTCCTTTCTAATTGCTAAGTCTCTCTCCCTCATTTCCTTTCTCTTCCCCTTTGGGGATGGAGGGGAGTTAACAGAGAGCATCTGTTACAGGTCTACCAGGATGCCCTGTCCCTAGACCATGACATGTTTATACACAGGACACTTACAACTAGTGGCTGTAATTTACTATGAAGAACATGTTGCAGTTACTCCTTATTTACAGATTTATTTATTTAAATGCAAGGGTAGACCAGATTTTTTATATTTGAAAAAGAGTTTTTCAGTTTGGGTACCAGCTTACAGGACCAAGACAAAATTGTTACCTCCATGAATCCAGGGGACACCAAGTCCCATCTACTTGCTTAAACTGAAAACTCTGTGTTTTAAGTCTATATAAGTTCCTTATATTTTTGCTTAGAATTTGTGGCTGTTATGATTTAGTGTAAATTTCATAAATAATCACAGGATCAAACACTTGGACCTAAGACTTTCTATTCGTGGACAAATGTCTCAGACAGGATGAGGACTAGGCTCAAAGGAAAAAGCCACCTGGTCTTTTGTCAAAGTTGTGCATAACTGTTGGGACAGCAATAGTCCCAAAGAGACTGTATTGAATAGTGGTTGGGGTGCTTTCCTCACACTGCTGTGGATCATGTCCAAGGAAGCATTGGAAGTTCAGGTACCAAACACCATTCAATTTCACTCTGGAAACTAAGGTGTTTCAGCACTGATAACCTTTACAGGATTTGGTTATTAATGACATATATTAGGTTTCTCTTTATGTAAATTTTAATACAAAAAGCCTATAGAAAAGCCACAGTAGTCACGTTTTTTGTTGTTTGGGTTTTTTTTCCACATTTGTATAAACTATTCTGCTGTAACTGCGTATATTGCTATATAGACTACTTTATTAGGAAGTCGATTGCACTCATTAAATGCATAAAATACCCCTCTATTGTGATATGAAATGGATTCACTAAAATAATTGCCCCCGTAGAAAAAAAACCAGATAGTATATGGTAGAAAAGAAAGAGGAAAGAAACTCAAACATCTCACAAAGGGATATTAATTCAAGCTGGTAAGTCTTTTATTCAGACTTTAACAAGCTTATACAATGATAAGCCTGAATGGGAGAAATGTGTAGCCCAGGAATTCTTAAACCATTTAAAACTTATTTGAAGTAATTCGTTACAGAGATAGGAAAAGTTTCTGCCACTTACCATTTGGGTCATAAGAATAAAAAATCAATTAAAAAAAAAAAAGGAAAAGGACTGAATGAAAAGGGTAGAGGGAAAAGAATAATTTCCCATTCAGAAGAATAAGAGTTTAATTTTTTAAGGTCCATTTCCGAGTCATAATTAAAATCCACGAGCATATAATATGTGTGACTACTCTGAACTACTAAGGGCAGACACCATCATGTATTTTTTATTTGCCATTATTAGATTAAGACAATTTTCATAGAAAATATAATGGACATTCAATTACTTAGTGTCAGTTTTACACAGAAATAGTACTGTATTACTGAGACCACTGTTAAATAGCTCATAAACACTAAGCAATACTTTTTCCTGTCTTAGTATTAGGTATTCCTCCTGCCTTTTATCCTTTTATGCTAGTACTTATTTAATCGCCATTAATTTAAGGAAGAATATATGGAATAGCAGAAAGAAATGTATTTTGTTTTGATGGTTTTTGTGGCTACAGGGGAAAAAGAGACAGAGGGAGAAGTATTGAAGTGCTGCTATATGTACAGTTTCACTTCTTTGTCCATAATTCTGTGCCATAAAGGACCAAAAATGTGGTATTATTTGACAGATGTTGATTGTATGACATATGCATCATGCAAACCAATAATAATACTAGTTTACATGAAGAATTAATGTCACTGACATTCATGGTAGAAAATGAAAATTCTACATTGAATGGTGTGGTGGTTTTTAGAGAAAAAATATTTTATATCATAGCATTACAACTATACAGTATTACAGGGTATTGACAAGCCTGTCTGGACACCAAAGTCCTGCAGCTTTCATGTGCTGATACTACTGACCAAGACAGAAAAATTATTCATTATTTTACCCCTCTTCAGTTTCTGGTTGAACCACAGCACTCAAAAGAGAGGAATAACTGCAATTACATCTTGGAAATTTTCTTTAAAAAGGCAAGGGGGCAGTTAATTTCCACTATTCCAGTTTGCCCAAATTTTGTTTGGTTTGTTTTTTTTTGTCTGCATAAGAAATATACTGGTGAAAATAGGGAAAGCTTTCTTGTCTGGACAGGCTTAAGCATCATGACATTAACAATTATTAATCAGTACCATTTTTACAAGATATTAATAAAGTCATTCTATTTTGTTTACTTTTGTGTTTTACCTTAAGTATAGAAACTGTTATACCTTTGTAGTCCAGCAGTGGATTGTAAGGTATATGCATATTTGCTGTTAATTCTAGGACCTGATTTTATTCACATTTCTGTGTAATTCTAATGACTTAGATGGAAAAAAATATCTCCTGGTTTTAATCTAGTATGCAGCTTGTATGCAGAGTGCTGCTGGGAAGACAGCATACCATGCTCTGTTCATACAACCAACCATATTCTTTGTCCTTCTGCTCAGCAATTAAATTCATAAAAACAAATACTTGTTTTCTTGTTTCAACAGGGCTAGTGTGGGATGGTTGCACAGCAGCGTTGCAAAGTGATAAACCATGGTAGTACTTAACTCAAGTGATTTCCCCTCTTAAAAGTATGTATTCACAAGGTGTTTATAGAGTGTGGGAACTAAAGACAATGATTTAAGTGCACTTTGGTACCCAGTATACAGATCTTCAGAGATTACTCTCTGGCACTACATGTGCTTACTCTAACGCACTAAAGTGTTTTCCACTGTCCTTCGGAGAATTCTGTAATTTGTCCCTTTCCTGCAGGCAGCCAGATACTTCTTTTTACTACACCATTGTGGAGATTTAGAATAGCTCCTCTTTTGACAGGAGAGTGAACAGGAAAAGTGAAGCTAAAAGCAGTGCTCTGCTGGGAATACTCAGCTTTCTGAAGAGAGCGGTGAGTGACTGATAACTGCCTTGTGATCCACCCTGTGAAGGTTGTGTTGCTTTATTTGAAAACTCTACTTGGGAAACGTGTTTGGCAAAGCTTCTGATTCATTGCTGGTATCAAAGTCTGAACAATTCTGGAAGGTCTTGCTGATGAGGTCAAACTAGCATAGCTGGGATAAAGAAAGACAGTATAATTCAAGGTTGTATGATGTTTTCTCAAGGGTTTTTTTTTTTTCTTTTTTTTTCCTGGAAAGAACTTTGGAGATCAAAGAGTTGATCGTCCCATAGGATGTCCCTGAAAGAAATGAGGAAAGCCTCATTCAGTGGACCCTATGGCAACACACAGATGCATTCTAACCTCAGACCAGGGTTATGCAGTTTATGAGAGATTAAGGGTGAAAACATGAAGCAGATAAAGATGACAGATAGCACACTTGTTATTCATTAAGAGTAAAAAAGTAGAAGAGTATTAACAGTGGCTCAAACAGAAAGCTGGAATTGCACAGCACAAAGAGAGGAGGTGTGGGTAACTCAGTGTCTCAAAGGCAAAGGCTGGAGACCAGAGAGGGCAATGCTGCACAGCACTCATGAGCTAAAACTCCTGTCATGGGCTGACCAGACGGGAGAAAGGTACTTATGGGTGAAATGAAAGAAGGCTTTTACATAGGAAAAGAGAATGCTTAAATTTTGCCTACATGTTAATGGGGAAAAAACCAATTTTGGATATATTTTGTTCTCCAGGAAATAAGAAGACCAGTGAATGACATTCTTTAAAGGTAAGGTTATCCTCTCTTTTCACTATTCTGTTACTCACAGAGATGGAGGACTCACTGCACAGCCTAGACCAGCCCTCTTGCTGACTGTAAGAAAATCTTTATGAGACCTGAGATAAGCAAGTGATCAATGAAGGACACAGACTGGAAAGATGAAAGTACCAGAGCTTCAGTGAGACAAAAAGATCTTTAAAATATCATCTGCATCTTGAGTCACTTACAATCCCTAAAAACATATATGCTAGTGAGTGCTGCTTCTCAAGTAACTATATCAGGCAAAGTATGTCTGTTTGTCATGTTTCAAAATGAACAATATCTATACAATACAGTGAAATAAATAGCTATACATACAGGAAGTATGGGGTTTGCTATTAATTTTGGGTTTTGTTTCCCAGGAAAGGGAATAAACATTATTACACAAGCTAAAAGACAAACTGATTTGAATTCTGTAGCAGATATGTGCTACTCAAAATCAAAGCTTTAATCCAAATCCTTTTTTTTTATCTCTTACTCTATTTCATAGCATTTCTTTTGAGAGCATATTTTTTAAACTGTCTTAAAATTAATTCAGGAAAATCTATCTCCAAGTGATTGAAATGACAGTCTGCCCAGAGGGAAAAAAATCATTAAAATGATTTGAAGTCAATGAAGTTTAATGAAAATTAATATATCGAAACAAATGTAATGTGACATATGATATTTCAAAATAATTGATTTCCATTTGTTAAATTAAACTATTGCGGTTCAGAATTATGATTCACAGCACTCTTTCCTTTATTAGTTTCAAGGAACACTGCTTACACTTGCATGGCTTACCATCTATTGACAGTAGTGTACCACCAAGTTTAAAATCACAGAATCACAAAATCACAGAATGTTAGGGGTTGGAAAGGACCTCGAAAGATCATCAAGTCCAACCCCCCTGCCAGGGAAGGATGACCTAGATCTGATGGTGTTACTGCACTCTTGTGGTAGGTCAGCTTAAAGTCTCATGGCCCTTTATACTTAGTTTTCACAAGAGGTTACCCCCAAAAAGGGTCGCAGGTCTTGAGTGTAAATTTATTCATATCAGTCTGAAATCCAGACAGATTTTCCTTTCCTCTCACCTCCTCTGGAATGTTTTTCCACAACTCATCTCTCTCATGGTTATAAACCTTCTTTAAACACCCAGTTTGAATTTAGTGGGACCAGTTAATCCATTTAGGAATTAAACTCTTTTAATGTACAACATCTCAGACCACAAACAGCAAGACAGCAACACTGGCAATGGTAAGCCCAGTGCTGAAGCTCTATGGTTTTTCTTCCTTTTGGGAGGTTTTTGCGATAGAAGAGGGGTTCCCTGACCCAGGGACCATCAGTGCTCAGACTGCAGTGAGACAGCAGCATTCATGCTTGTTGGTGCATGACCAGCAGGGCATGTGGGTGGGTAGTGCACAAGTAGTCTGCATGGAGTGCAGCAGCTGCAGGCAGACAGGTTGGAGATGGTGTCTACTTGGGGAAAAGTGGTAACCTGTTTTAAAAAGGATGCAGCAACCTAGACAATGCTGCCATGGAGACATGAGGCTGTCCCGGTCTTTGGCTGCAGGGAATGCCACAGCCTGTCTCCAGTACTGGAAGACAGCATTAACAGCAGGTGTGCAAAGTGTGACCAAGTAGATGACCTGCTCTGCATGGTGGTTAAGCTACAGGATGACACTGAGAGGTTAAGAAGTATCAGAGAATCTGTAGAGGACATAGACTGGTGGAGTCATACTCTACCATCCCAGAGACAGGTACACCAGGAGACAGAAGAAAAAATGAGCCCTCTGCCCTCCTGCCATCAGGCTAACAATAACAAGCAAGATGAGGGAAGGTGTACCTCAGCTTGGAGTCTCAGGCACCCCCCTTCCCTTCCTACACACTTCCCCACCCCCCAGATAAAATTACAGAATAGGTATGAGGCTCTGGAGGTAGAGGGGTAAGCTAAAAATGACACAGATGACAGTCCATCTGGGTTGGAGGAGCAGCCCAAGGCAAGATGGCCTACTCTTATGACAACCTCTTCTATTAAGAAAACAAGAAGAGTAGTTGTCATTGGTGACTGTCTCCTCAGAGGAATGAAGGGCCCTATCTGCTGACCAGACCCAACCCATAAGGAAGTATGCTGTCCCCTTGGAGCCTGGGTAAGAGACTTTACAAAGAAGATCTCTAACCTGGTAGGCCACTCTCATTACTACCCATTACTGATCTTTCAGGTGATGGGGTACACCTGTCTAAGCGTGGGAAAAAGATCTTCTCACAGGAGTCATCAGCCCTCATTAAGAGGGCTTTAAACTATAATCTAAGGGGGAGGGGGACAAACCTGGGACTGCTGAAGATAAGACTTGGGGGGACATACCGATGTTGGAGGTGATATCCATACCTGGGATCAAGTGCATGTATGCCAAATCCTGTAACATGGGCAATAAACAGGAGTTAGAATCTACTGTGCACCAAGGAAACCATGATATAATTGTCATCATGGAAACATGATGTGCCAGGGGAGGTTTAGGTTGGATATTAGGAAGCACTTCCTAACAGAAAGGGTGATTAAACACTGGAATGGACTGCCTAGGGAGGTGGTGGAGTTGCCATCCCTGGAGGGGTTTAAGGAAAGATTGGATGTGGCACTTAGTGACTAGCTGATGTCATGGTGTTAAGTCATAAGGCTGGACCTGATGATCTCGGAGGTCTATTCCAGCCTCAGAAATTCTGTGATTCTATCTTTCTGTAATAGAATGAGTAAACCAATATGACTGCTAATTATCTAAGAACTAAAAAGTGACTGTATTTTTATTGGAAGCCAATGTAATCATGCATCATGGCTCATTTAGTTTCTTTGGGGATAAATAAATTAACCTAAAATAAGGTAAGGATATGAGTCCTAGAAATAATCCGATAATAAAGTCTACAGTTATGGGTACAACTGAAACCTTTCCTTTCCATTTTATTTTTTCTTTAGAAATGTTATGAATCTTTCACATAAAAGAATGGCATGAATAAAGCTATTGCATGGGATCTCTTTCTGTATGACAGGGTTATGCAAAATTGTTAAGACAGAAAACACAGTATTTTAGCCCTCCTCAATACTGAAAAGGATACTCATGAGGGTAATATTTTAAAACAACTTGTAAAGGGATTCACTCACTTTTTTTTTTTAAATGGTAGAGGGAGAAAAGAGGAATTTCCAGTCTTAGTTTCTTCATGTAGCCAAGATATTTTATGTTACATGAGTAATTAGAACAAACATTAAAATTTGTTTAGCTTTCTACAGTGCTTTGTCTATATGTAGCTGCTTATACTCATAAAACCAGCTATTTTTTTTTAAGGCAAAACTTCTTACAGTTATGGAAAACTCCAGATGTTTCAAAGGCTTTCATGCCTGTTTTCACTCTTTGATTCCTGCAGCATTAGTTTTGACAGCTGATTTCCTCTCTTTACAGGTCTCCATTTTCACAATGAATGTCAAGATAGATTGTAAAGGGAAATTAAATTCAAAGGCTTTCAACATTGCTTTTCTATCTGCCAGCTCTTTGTTGTTGTTTTCTTTTTGGTCTATTATAATTTTTTTGTTTGATTGTCATTTTCCTAATAAGAAAAGTAGAAAGAAGAGGGAAAAAACCCCAAGTGTGATACTGTTCATATATTTTACTAGTGATCTAAGGCTAGCTAGATAGAATTATCCCTTTTTATTGGATAAATGAGCAGCACAAGGATTGTATTTACACAGCTACAGCAATTGCTGAACAGTATTTCAAAGTTGTTACAGGCAAAGAATCTTTTTCCTGTAGTGATTTTTTTTTTTGTTGTTTTGGTTTGGTTTTAATAGTTTTTTTAATGTAAACTTTTTTTCTTTGTATTTTAAAGTTCAGCTGTACTTCTTAGTGTCAGTAAACCAGAGGGAAAAACAAATCTTTCAGTGAGAAAGAAACATAAAACGTCTTGTTCTTGTATTGCAAAAGTGAACTGGTTATATTCTGTGCTAAAACTTCTTTTTTGAGCACAAATCATCAAACTGTGGGGATGTTCTGCGCCTTGGTGAATTTAGACAACTCTGGGATGATACTATTTTTATTGTAACCAGGAGATTTCTGAGAAAGGAATGTGCTTACTGGAAATTATTTTAATCATTATCATTATTAAACTACAATTTAGTCAAATTGCATTCCTTGGTAAAAGGAAAAATAAACAGTGTAACATTCTAGTAGTAAAACACCCTTAAACAAGTAAAAATTCATTCTTATTCATCATACCAAACATAGCAGAGGCAGTGCAGGAGCCGAGGTTTCATAAGCCATTCTAAAGTTGTCTGACTCACATTTATTTCTCAATCTACATTACAGTCGGTATTTGTACATCCAAATAATTCTTGATCACAGTAAAACTTTTTTTATTGTATGAAGTGGAGAACTGTTGCCCAAACCACAGAGTGTACACTTTAAAATTGACCTAAGTAGAGAATCAATCTAAGGCCATTTTAGCATAAGCTTTTTTTAGTAATGTGTAAACTTCTCTCTATTTTATTATATCATATTTTACACCACTTTCCAAAATAGAACGCACTTGATCAAACACAATTTTACAGAATGACATGACAGTAAACAATGTCATCTCACACACACAAATGGCAGAGACTGTCTGTGCAGACAGTAGTGTAAACTGTGTAACATCCCATGTGTTAGGAATGTTTCAGGAATAGGGAGAAGTTCTAGATGAATACAGGTAGCTTCACTGTTTGAAAATGGGCAAGGAAACCATGCAGGATGGAAGATTACAAGTGGCTTGCAAAAGAGATTGAAGTGCAGGTTGCAATTCTGCATGTTATGATTCAACAGCTATTTTGCATCACCCCTCTTCATACGTATATCTTGTCTTGGACTCTGACTGTGTTCACAAAGGACTTAAGCACACAGGATATGCCCATACGTCTGCATGATGAAATGAGTAACATGTTCCTTTTTTCCCAGAATGAACAAAGAAAATTAAGTGATAAGTGGAGTTTCCCATGGATCCATCTCATTTTACAGGCATACCTCTGAATGTACTTAACCAAATACAGATTGTACAATGAGAATTAAAAAATGCTGGATACATTTTGTCTGAAAATTTACAGTAAGTATATAATGATATGATAAGGCTACATTTACATCTTTAAAATCCACTGATACTTTGTTCTGTGACAATGAAATAAAAATTGCAGCAAGCAAAACTGGAAAGAATCAAGTCTCATTATCTGATGTGTAATTACTACAGGGCATTATGTGACAGATTTCATTTTGTGACTTGGATGGAACAAATGGTTCAGTGATTTTCAAACTTAATAGATTCCTGCAGGTATATGGTGATATATATGTTTTATTAAATATAAGCATGTACAAGGGTTTTCAAAGATTTATGCAGTTTAGAACATGTTCCATACATCTAAATCGTTGATACACATTTAAAAATTTCTGGCTTAAGGATCAAATTTAAAAGAAAAAAAAGATAGCCTGGAATAATTTTTTATAACTTTAGTGTGGATTTTTATATTTTAGATTAAGTGCCCTGTTCTAGATTAAACAGCTTCAAAAATGAAATCACAGTGTCTGCACATGGAAGACATGCAGACAGCAAGATGTGCAGCATCAAGAAATACCATTGAATCTAAGTAATTTAGTATTGAGAATCAAAAACATTCTGGGAGACAGTGGAAAGTTGGTTTCTGTCCTTACCAATGAGTAATGGTTTTAGTTATGTGGATACTTTAAATTATGACCCAATTTCAAAATATAGATGTCTTCATCAAGAAAATGTCTTCCTCACAGCAGTCACAACTAATTTTGCTGTCTGAGTTGAAATCCTGAAACTTAATTACCATAACTGACGGATGCCTATTTGCAGGTGGTGGTATTATTACTAAACCTATACCAAACTGTTTCAATAAGTTCATTCCTTTTTCTGTAATAATCGCTTGCAATGCTAGTTCTCCAGGTCACATTCAGTACCTATTTCATTGTTGTTGTATTTCAATGCAAAAGCCTTATTTCTTTTCCCAGAAGAAATACTCAGAAAATATTCCAAAATATTAAGATAAAGCTTGTGGCCAAAACCCTGACCCAGACAATTCTAATACTTGTTAGACCCACATCCTGTCCACTAGGCATTAATCCCCCATGTACTACATAGCCTGCTTTGCCACCAGTCCATCAAGGTCTGACTCCTATTTATGTTTCATAAAAGGTCTTCATGGTTTCAGAAAGAGAGTGACACCATTAAAAGATAGGTAAATCTTGTAAGAAAAGGATAAATGCTGTCAGTAAGACAGGAAAGGGTGAGTATATGTAAGGGTTTTGAACTTAAAAAAAAAAAAAAAAGCAAATCTTTTCCCAGAGCCATACAATTATATCTGAATCTGGGAAACAGAAAACAAAAATTTCATAATGCCTGAAAATCTGCAAGATGCTTTGAAGCCTATGTTTACACTTTGATTTGGGAAAAAAAAAAAAAGAATTAAAAAATGAGAGGGCATAGGGATAAGTAAAATAATTTTAGATTTAATGTACTTTATTCTTAAACCCAAGCTAAATTTATTTAATTATGCTTATAAAAATTTTTTTCCAACTCACTGACTAGCTTTAGTATATTCCAGAGAAGATAAGTGGTGGAGATTTTCTGGATCAAAAATATTGACTTAATTTTGATTGCTCTTTTATATCTCCTATGCCTTAATTTGGAGGAACCCTAATAATCACCTGAACCTGTAAAGTCCTTGGCTTTTCATCAACTGTGTCAGAGATTTTAATCAGAAGTCAAGAAACCTACACTTTTTGGGTAGGAAACATATAGCAATCCCATTAATCCCTTTAGAATATCAATTTCTGTGATGTACAACTTGCTTCAGTAAGACTTGTCTACTCCTTTTCCAAATTACCATCATAGTGAAAATGCCATTTATATAAGATAGTTTGATAAGATGCTGGCAAAAGCAATATACATGACAAGAAATTCTGTTTACACAGTACCTTATCTTGTGAAAATGGAGCTTGAATTTCTTATTTTCCCCTTTGGATGGAGCATGTCTCAAATCTATCAAGTCTTACATTTACATAGCTTTAAATAAGAGTAGAGCGGAAATTTTAAGCCATATACAAGATTATTTCCCTTCATTAAGCAGATATGGATGCCTGCTCATTAAAAGTAGAGTTTATGTAAAACAATAGGTCAAGCAAATGACAGAAGATTGTCTCTAATATGAAACAATATTGTGTTGCAGGTTGAGGGGGGTGGGAAATATTTTTTCTGGAATAAAAATAAAAAAGAAGAATGAGAATTAAAATAAGCCTTCTGGGGGGGGGGGGGGGGGGGGGGGGGGAGTAAAAAAGTAAAAATTTTTTTGCCAAAATGACACCCCCCAAAAAAATTTGTGTCCAATAAAAAAAAGGGGGAGGTGGGAAGGGTTAAAAAAAC